>BTSX01000002.1:17816034-17841264 GCA_036245825.1 Pristionchus entomophagus | reverse complement strand
GTTGAGGAATCAGCATTGCCAGTCCTCGCTGTGAGAGAGAGCCTTCAGTGATATAAACTTCACAGAGGGGAAAACGTTGCGAGGGTGACAATTGGGCAACCACCTTTTGGGCAACGAGAACCCTTTACAAATCATGTTGTTAGAGAAATGGGGTTGCAATCAATCGATTGCTATTGATCTCCCCATCCCTATTTATCGATTGATACCAAGCCCATCACTCTAGGATGAGTTTAAACGGGTTTATGGCTCGTTGCCCAAATGTCGTTTGCCTAAAAAAATTTCCTGTTGCCCAAATGTCGTTGCCCAGTTGTCACACCCCCCCCCCCCCCCAAACGTTCATCTACGAAATGAATAATTAAGTTCTTTTGAGGCAGCTCAAATGGTTCTCCAGTCGATTCTTCTGCAGATGACTCCTGAATCACTGCTGGAGATGCCCGGTATCGGAGGGATTCTGGCTGAACTCCTTCCCTATACAAAGAGACACTACGATCGATTGAATAAGGTACAGTAGAACGGAAGGAGAGGGGGGAGGGGGAGGAGTGAAACTAGAGAACGGATGGTTTCAGTCACGACAAGATGTCTCTCTACTCAACTACTACTGGAACAGATGCGAGTAGCCAACTAGTTGACACTCCTTATTCTTCAATTGTTGATTTATTGACGTTGAAGTTTGATATTATTGTTGTTTCATCGTTAGTTGTTCACACTCCTTTGTTACATGATCTGTTGTCACTCGAGATATTTCTCAATCGCGAGTTCATTCAGTATAAACATTTTTTAAACGTTTCGCTAATTTAATTTGTCTTGCACATGGTCAGTTTCCATGGTAGATACCTACCGTACCCCTCCCTCCCTTCTCGCCCTTTCCATTTATATTGTGTATTAGAGTAAGATGGCTGGCTCATCAATGGAGATTCTCCTAATGGAAGAGTGTGATGATATGCCCGATCTCGTGGATATGCTACCTGATGGGGGAAAACTTCCCTCTCTCATCGATCAGAATACTGAGGGAATCACTCCCAAGGATCCCGAAGAGTTCGTGTCGGTGAGTATTGGAATGGATATGGGAAGGGCGGTTCAAACTCACAAGGGCACTTATTGTTAATGTACTATTTTATGTTCCTTCCGTGAATTTTCCTCGATAATGTTATCACAATGACGGGGATTGGTCTTTTATGCGAATGTTATTTTCGGTAAGTTGAAGCTTGAGGTCTATCCGTTCCGGCTTGAGGTCTAGCTTGACGTGAATGGGTTTCACAGCGTTTCGAGAATATACAAAATTTTTAATAGAGAAACTATAGATAATGCCATAAGTGAGAGAGGGCGATCAATATACCATGGTTCCATTACGAGATATGATAATACGATGGAAATATCAATTAGAGGTGTGGACTATATCAAGCTGCAGAGGGGATTCAATGCGTGTTCCTCGACCTACCTGTTCTTCCTTGACCTACGTGATGGATGGATACTGTAGATCGGACCACCCTGCAGGGTGGTCTGACCTCCCAAGTGGTCTATCCTCTATTCTCTCTCATAAAGGAATTGCTTGATTGAATACCGTATTGGGTATGTTGAGTGTGAAGAGGACTTATGAATGCCTTCAACATGGTCATTTGGGTGCTTCTCTACTCGTCTTCTCTTTTATCTTTCTCTCTCTTGAGTCTTCGACTCATAAAGGTGGCCTTACTTTTATGCTCCTTTCACTCAATATACTCGGATTGGAGGATGGGGATGGATATGTGTGAGCCACTTTTGTGTCTCATCGCAACTGTCACCCTTCCACCCTTATCGCCTCATAGTTGCCTTCCCTGATACGAAAGAAGGAATAGAGATTGGTGGAGGGGAGGGGGGGGGGAGTTATGAATACCAGCCATTGAGTTATTGATCCAGTCCATTCATTCATGGAATACAATTGAATGAAGAGAGTTTTCAATTGATGTCTAGACCTCTGAGGGCCATTTCAATTGGTTGGGCCCGTAAGTCTGGTCTCTGTTGTGTGAACTTTCTTTCTCTATTAACTCCTACTTGAATGGAGTTGAACACTCCTTTTAGTCCCTCTGGAAAAGACGGGGAAGGGTAAAGTGGGGGGGGGGGACTTCTCTTTACTTGGTTATTCTTTCTTTCTTACGCAGTCTGCAAGTGTTGGTTCTCTTTTCTCTCTTCTCTCACTCTCCCCATTCCCACACGTTTTCCATATGTCTCTCTATGGGCAGAAAAGAGCTGGATGTTCTCAATTGCTAGAGAGAGAGAGAGAGAGAGGGGGAGGGGAGGGGGGGACGTCTGAACGGAGAGAATACTCTCGCTGCAAATTGAGATTAGCCTGTGGATTTGGAGAAGAGATGGATGAGATTCTCACTGACAAGTCGCCCACAATACGAATGGAATCCTCCCCCCCACCCCTGAATCACTCCATTAAATATTGGGATAAAGGTTTTCATATTGTGGACTGGACGAGTTAGGGGGGGGGGGGAAGGTTTCGAGAAAACCCAATAGGATGAAGATGCTGAGCCATGTATGATAGGAGGATTGACCTCTGGGAGGATAGAGCGTGGGAGGGGGGGGGAGTACTGTAGGGAGATAGTGGGTGATCTCTAGTCAATCTCATGGTGTATCAATGAGAGTGGGAAGGTACATCCCCCCCCCCCGTCTCCCTATCTTCTTCCTCTTTTAATGCTGTGCAACACACACTCGCCGATCCGTTTTTTACCCCGTTAGGTAGAGCGAGAAGTACCCATCTTCTCCTCACCCCTCTCTCCCTCTCCTCTCTCTCTCTCTCCCTCCCTCTCCCCTTCTCTCTCTTCTCTCTCCCTAGTGTTTGATCTTGATTCCCTCCCAAGACTTTTTGCTGTTCCGAAGGACACTCAAATAGGGGGAAGAAGGGAAGAAATGGAAGATGAAACATGTGCTGGCCTTTAGAAGGGGGAGGTACAGGGAGGTCTACGATGGGGTAGGGCACCCACCCCTGAGGGAGAATCCATTTTAGAGAGAATACTGTAGGAGGTAGAGCGAGATTGAATTGAGAATAGTGAAAGATGATCGATTGATTGGTTGAAATGAAGGGAATGATAGGTTGAGTCAGTTGATGATTGGAGAGAAGAAGAGAAGATGAATGGGGGAGGAGGAAGGAGTACGGTAGTGAGGAAGGAGTGATGGACAGATGGATGATTGGATGGAGAGGATGGATAAGGGAAGATGAGTGATCCCTCATGTACCATTGGTGATTGGAGTAGAGAAGTGCAGTGGATGGTTGATAAGCAACTGATGGAATGAGATGGACTCGTTGATTGACCGCTATAGTCGAGAAGGAGAGGGAGAGGGAGAGGGGAAGGGGTACTGTACCATAGAGTGGATGGTCTCATCATGGTCATCTTAATAACTGGCTGTGTCATGGATACTCTCTCTTCTCCCATTCCGTTCCATCTCTCAATCATGGTTCGAAACATCCCCCGTGTGCTATCGCTTGCTTCCCTTTCGCTTGGCTCTTTCCCTCTCCCTCTCCCCTCCCCCCTCTATCTCTCCCTCTCCTCCCCTTCCTCCTCCCATCACAGACCTTTTTGCGCCGTAAGCAATAAAGTGTGGGGAGCGGAGGAAGGCGGGAAGAGAGGAGATAGGAAGGGAGGAGGGAGAAAGGGGAGGAGAGGTGGAGATGGGAGAGGAACGACCCCAGAGTTTAGATAGAGAAGAGAATGGTAGAAACATCGATAGAATGATGGAGGAAGTGAGAGAGAGAGGAGGGGGAGGAGGAGGAGGAGAAGGAGGAGAGTAGATGAAGGAAGATATTGAGTATACACTGTTGAGATGGATGGGGAATATACATTGGAGTGGTGTATTGAATGGATCTAGGAATCAATTTGAGTGACTCGATCACGTCTACCATATATTCCTCCCATTGGAATTATGGTCTCTCAGAAATCTTTTTCTCTCTTTCTCTTTCATCTTCTCAGGTCTCTCTTCTTTCCCTCGCATCGCTCCGCTCCATAATGGACTCTTGAGAGATGTTCGACTCATTAGTTGCATCCTCGTTTTTATAGCGTGTAGACAGTCTGGGGCTTAAGAGAGAGGAGGGGGATGGGGGGATGGGAGGTACAGTCTGGGTGTTCTCCCTCTCTCTCCCTCCCTCTCTGGTGTCTGGGTGGGATCACAGTCGACGAGTACTGGTGGTCAAACAGAATCGAGGAGAGAATGGGGGGGGGGGGGGGGGTCTGTGATGCACCACTCCCTTCCTGTCTACCCCCCCCCCATCTCTCCGTCCTTGGTGCTCTCTCTCCTCTCTCCTCTCTTCTCTCTCTGTTCCCATGGCGCATCTTCCTCTATTATCTTGGGATTCAGCAGTAGTTCTTTGAACGGAAGTTGCTAGTTGCGAGAAGAGGGAACAGGGAGGGAGGGAGGGAGAGGAGGGGGGGAAGGGGGGGGGGGGGGTGTCCTCCCTTCTCATCTCTCCCATCTTTGTTTCTCTCCATTCTCTCCATTCCCTTCAATCTCTAGCTGAAGTCTGTGTCTCGAATGTTGAGAGAATGCAACGTGAAAAAAGAGGAAGTTGATGTATGGAAGGAGGGAAGGGAGGGGTGAAGGATGGGGGGGGACTCCGATTGGAATGGAGAACCCTTATCCAGTCTCTATTTCATCTTATCTCTTATCACAAAGGGCCAGTTGTGTACGTAGAGGGGAATTCGATAAGAATGGCAACATTCAGTGAATGATCTCATCTCTCTCTCTCTCCCCTTCCCCCCTCCTCCCACCCCCCCCTCCTCTCTCTCCATCAACTCAACTTCTCCATTCTCTAGTCTCTTCTTCTCCATTTTTTGCAGCAACTCTTCTCTTCCTTCCGTTCACTAGTTTCGAATCGTTCTTCGTTCCTCTTTCCCTCCTCCTCTGTCTACCCTCCTTTCCTCCCCCTCCCTCCTCCCTGCACCCTTGAATCTTCCCTTCTCCTCTCAAACGGGGTTCATCCGGGAGCCAGGCGTTTTTTATGGAAGAAGATTGGAGGGAAAAGAGACAAGGGAGGGCATGGATGCATGATGGGAGGGCAAAGGAGGAAGAGAAGAGGGGGGTCTGAATGGAGAGGGATGGATTAATCAATCCATGATTTTCAGGTGAATCGGAAGCGAAAGAGAGGAAAGGAGGGAAAGGATGGAGAAGATGTGGAGATGGAAGAGGGAGAGAAAGGAGGAAAGAAGAAGGAGAAGGGAGGAAAACCCGAGAGTGAGAGAGGAGAGAAGAGAAAGGTACGGTAACTTTCATCCATCGATAGATGGAGGAGGGAGGAGGGGGTGGTATGGTATGATCCTTCTCACTATCAGGTCCCTGTGCCTCCTCATCGTTATGCTCCTCTCAAGGAGAAATGGGTTCAGATCTTCACTCCTTGTGTCAAGCAACTGGGACTTCAAATCAGGTTAGAGAGAGGGGGAGGGGTACGGTAGTACAGGGGGAGTGGTGATGAGATGGGCCAGTACACTCCCTCCCCTCCTCTTCTTCTCCTTCTCTCTTCTTTCCATCCCCCCATTATCAATGAAAAGTGTCTCGAGAAAGAGTTTCGGGCGTACCAAAAAAGTCGTGAATTGATAAGGAGTGGAGAAGGATGAACGACGAGTTTGAGAAGTGAAGGAAAGGGAGGAGAAGGAGGGATGAACAGATGACCCATGATTGAAGGAGGAAGAAGATATCTAGGATGAAGAGGAGAAGAGTGAATATTACTAATTAGAGGAGAGGCGGGGGGGGGGGGGTAAGGGAAGGGAATGATGGGCGCTCTTCAGATACAATATGAAGCTCGTAATGTGGAACTTCGTCTGCCTCGAGGGGAAACTGATACGACCAAACTACAGAAGGGAGCCGATTTCGTCAAGGCTATCGTGCTGGGATTCGAGGTATGGGAAGGTGGGGGGGGGGGGGGAAGAGGGGGGAGGGGATGGATGGTATGGACTGGTGTGGCAGGTGGACGATGCTCTTGCTCTGGTTCGTCTGGATCATCTCTTCCTCGAATCATTCGAAGTGGCCGATGTCAAGTTCTCACTCAAAGGAGAACATGTGGGAAGAGCCATTGGAAGAATCGCCGGTTAGGATATTACGGTAGACTACGGTAGATTACGATTGATATTCAGGAAAGGACGGAAGGACCAAACTACTCATTGAGAATGTGACCAAGACAAGAGTGGTTGTGGCTGATACTAAGATCCATCTACTCGGATCGTATCAGAACATTCGAGTGGCTAGACATGCCATCTGCAGTCTCATTCTGGGTAGGTCATCAAGATAAGACTACCGTAATCTATTTTCCTTCTAGATCTCCTCCCTCCAAGGTGTACGGTAACCTTCGCAACTTGGCTAATCGAACAATGGAGAGAATGTGAATATACGAGGAGAGATAAACTATCCTTCTCTTTCCTCTAACCGATATCCCATGTAATCCATTGACTGTTTCCTCGTTGTTGTTCCTCATCCCTTTCCTTCCCTTTGTTGTGTTTTTGTTGAAGATAAAAGAAAGAGTTATTAACAATTAGTTTATTACTGGCTGAATTGGCGAGTGTCTACGACTGAGATTAGACTTAGTTGGACTGAGAGAGGGGGGGGGGGGGGGGCTGGACCAATCTCTGAGATTGAATCAACTCCTGGTGTCTATAAACAATGATGGAATGAATAGAAATCGACTATGTCGATTAGATCAGAGAAAAGGAAATACTAATAACTAACCGTATAATGAATATAAGACTACTCGATTATTGATTATTAGATACTAGTGGAGAGACGAAGAAAGGATACACTGGAGGAATGAAGAAGAAGGCAAGCAATTGACAAAAGGAAGAAGATGGGAGGGAGAGGGAGTGGAAAGGGAGTGATCTACTGAGGATGGAATTGGAATGAACCTAGATTCTGAAGATTAGCTAAGATTAAGATTAGCTGTTCTGATGAAGGAAGAAGAAAAGGAGATGAAAGAGGAATTGAAATTATGGAGGGAGAAATATGAGGAAGGAGAGGGAAGAGTGGAGGAATAGAAGGAGGAGGAGACCGTTCCTGACTGCACCCCTGGAGACAGAGAGGGGGGAATGAGGGGGCGACTCGAACCACTTCGGAACACGATCCAGTTGAAGATGGAGACAATGATGGAGAGAGGGAAGAGAGAGATGGGGGAGCCATGGCAATAGGACGGATGGGTATCAGAGGGGAATCATCACGAGTATTCACTGATGGAAGACCATGCATCTTACTGACTCCGCCCCCTTTGGTCCCTCCTTCCTTACGACTCTTGTTTTGGATACGACGAAGACGAATCTGACGAGCCATGAGATTGCGACGAGTATCCACCAATTGACACTGAATGGATACGGTAGGGGGAGAGATACGAGGAAGTATCGACGACTGAGGGGGTACTACTAACCGGTTCACAGTTGCAGTGTTGGAATATACACTGATCCTTCTTGTGTCCTCTGAGACGAGAGAAGACACCATGGGCATAGCATCGAGCACATTTGGGATTTCTGATGAGGAGGAAGATCATCGATGGGGGAGGAGGGAGGGGGGAGGGGGGGGGGAGGGGGAGAGGGGAGGGGGACTGACCTCAACTTCCTCCCATCTTCTCCGATCTCTGATGGGAAATGAACCACTTTCTTCTTACTGATCATGTTATTCAATTGTCTTCTCTGTTCTACCATTGCACATGCTGGACATGGACAGTTGGCATATCTGAGAGAGGAATATCGAGGGGGAGGGGGGGAGGGGGGGGGTACGGTAGGAGAGAGTGATCTACTCACGAGCATTCCGTCTTGTGTCCCTTCCTAGGGAAGTGTTGATCGTGATTGAGACATCGTTGGCAGAAATATTTCTTCTCTTCGTCTTCTTCCTTCTCATCCATCATTGAATTCTCATCATCTGATATATCTGAAGGCAGAAGATTCAATGGAACAGTGAGCAAAGTGAATAGAATTGAGTACCTGAAGTAGGAAATGGAGGGAGATGAGAGTGGAGAGTCTCGAGAGGAAGAGGAGGGACTACGGTAGTCTGAATGGAAGAGATTGAGAGATCGACTGCGTCCATCCTTCTCTCGAGCTCGCAACACTGAAGAGGAGACTCGATCAGAGTGGAAGGGGATGGAAAGAGGCGGAGTCAGGGGGGAAAGAGGAGGGGAGAGGTAGAGGACCTCCGAGAGAAGAGTATGGGAGGCAAATGGAAGAGTGTGTAGACTGAGGAGGGGATGAGAGAGGAGGGAGGGAGAGGGGAAGAGACTGATAGAGCAGACGTTGTCTGGCTCTTACAAAGACACGCAACATTCACCATCAATGTTCATTTCCTACTGTATAGTGTATTATGATTGTTCTGTAGTTTTCTGTTATCGTATCGTCATTAGAGGATATTTCGCATTTAAATGCAGTGGTGTAGATTGATGAGCAGGTTACGGTAGTCTCCCAATGATGAAGTGTAAAGTCTCAATTTCAGTTTTCTCAGTTCTTCATTGGTTCTGTAGATTTTGAGTGTATCAATGTATCGTAAATCATTGACAAAAAGAAGGGTTGATGTAGAGAGAAAAGGAATGGAATGATGATATTCGTAGAAAAAAGTCGCAACACAGAAAGAGAAGAGAACGAGGTGAACTCGAGAGGAATGAGAGAGTATGGAAAGAGAAGAGAGAAGAGACGATGAGACTGAAGGACGAAGATGAGAGAGTGTGGAAAGAGAAGAGACGAGAGACAAGAGGAGATGACGAGATATAAGGGAGAAGTGAGAGAGACTAGGGCAATTCTACTTGCAAAAAAGAGCTAGGGATATTTGGAAAGTGGCAAAAAGTGACTGCGTAGGGAGGAGAGAGGAGGGAAATGGAGGGAGAAAGGGAAGAGAAGAGGAGGGGAAGGGGGGGGGAGGTGAGGGAAGGGACCTACCAGAGACAGTTAATACTCACTGGGTGGCATACCATACACCACATGTAGGTCAATATAGAATTGGAGCGGACGACGTCCCTTTCCGTCAAGAGGATCGTGTTGCCATTGAATATATGTGTGATTGAGTTGATTTGATGTCTCTATTTAGATTGAGAATGACGAGAAGAAAATAGAATGAGAAACTTTCCTGCTTGAGATTGAAACATAAGACAAAGAAATGAACAAAGTTGGAGAGATAAAATTCGACTGAACGAAGAGAAGGTTAAACAAAGAGTTGCTTATGGTGAGAATAGCCGTTCCCCTTGAAAAGAAATGAGAGAAGAGAGAGAGAACGCAACTTTATCCGACTTGTGAAAGATTGAATGAGAAAGTTGATTATGGAGTGGAAGAAGAGGGAAGAGAAGAAGGATCCATCTCCTCATCGTAGGAGAATACTGAAGATTGTCTCAATTCATCTGACCGATCAACAAAGGATTCTTTCATTAAATCAGATAACTGAAGGAAGAGGAAGAGGAGAGGAGAGAGGAATTGAATGAGATGATTGACCTGGAGACTGTTCTGTTGACTGGTTTCCTCCCATGGATTGGTTCTCCTGTGACGACTATCTCGGGTAGATACCCCTAATGAGAGAATACTCATTAATGAGATATGAAGAGGGAATGATCAAACCTGATATGAATTGGCTCTTGAAGGGGGACGGGGGGAGGGATTGAGAAGAGGCGTCGATGGGGGATTCATTCCGTTCTCTACAATTATCCCACACGTTCATCTCCAAATAATATCGAGCCAATCCGAAAAAAATCGCAGACATGTATCAAAACTTCAGTCTTGAAAAAGGAAGTTTCATATTCTCAATGGACTCTTCTCACCAGAATTGGCTCTTCTGAATGACAATCGTCGACTTTTCAGTTGTCCCAACCACTTCTGGGCTGATTTCTTCGCCTCTCTCATCTGATTTTGTCTCCTTCTCAATTCTTCTCGATCCACTCGCACTCTCATATTACAGAGAACACTCGTCACCTGAAATAATCACTTCGGTCGATTTAGGAGGACCACCGGGGGAGGGACCACCCTCGTTGATCTACCTCGGAGTTCTTTCTCTCTATTTACACAGGGAGAGAGGGCAAGAGACAGTTCCCGTTCCCTCTTGAGAATACAAAGAAAGAATTGAGAGAACCTTCGCAACATTCGTTCCGTGTGTAGAGAAAAAGTCAAAAATGCTCCTTTTTGTCTAGAAACTATTTTTATGAGAAATTTCATACAAAATATAGACGGTATACTACTAGATATGTGGGGATCTTATCTTCCTCTCTATCATCCTCTATCATCCTCTCTACTCTCTTTACCTGTTCATCTTCCCGTGGTTTAATGGCTCGAACCATGAGAAGGATGATGAGAGAAGAGAAGAGCGTGATGATGCTCAATTAGTGATTGTGCATTCTTATACTAATTAGTAAAATGGATTACCAAATAGTGTAGATGACAGCTCCTGCTGGATCACGAGGCCCTCCACCTGACTGAGAACAACAACAACATTTCAATATTCAAAAGAGATTAATCTAAATATTTAATATTGATAATTCTATTTTTCTCTACAATCTCCGAAGCGAAGAGATGAAAATAAGCTTTATATCTCAATTAGTTGACAATAAACTAAATGTGTATTGTATCGATCTATCGCATCTTCTTGCATGACTACGATGCTCGGAAATTTTCGGGCTTTCTTAATTTCTCAATGATTGACCCAAGCAATCATTCACGAAGAAAGGATCTATGATCTCGATTAATAGATGTGCCATTTAAAGTCGTGTCTTCTCGTCTCTCAATCAACGGCTTCTCCTTATTCTCCTTATTTTCTCACTGGTTTATCTCTTTTTCTCTTAAAAGATACGTAATCAGAGGCCAGTGTAGCATTAAAGAAAAACACAAGGGAAAAGAAAGAAAGAAAAGAGCTCATTCTCGAAACTATGCTAATCTTAAAGAGATAAGTCAGTATTGGAGTGGTTCTACAGGTATGAATGGGGATGGAAAAAATGAAAGAATACCTTGGATTTGCCGGTTGCCTCATGGTGATTGAGAGAGATCGATGAGAGGAGGAGATGGCAACATTCCGAAGAGAGACATAGAGCAGAATCATTCATCTGAGTCAAGCGAGGAATCAATTATCCAATTCCTTCACTCAGTTTCATTGTCATTAATTACCAATTGATGATATACACTAGGAATAATCTCTTGTTGAGCATAAAAATAAGTATTCGATATTTGAAAAAAAGAAGCATGAGAGATAAGATGTCTTCGTTTCAACGATTTCACCGGAACATTATTCTGAACAAACACTTCTGATATTTATCGAATCTGATATGTACAAATGACGATTTTAAAATCACTTATGAATCTTTGGGAATATGAACTCAGGTACAACTACTTGAACAAATTCATGCAGAAAACGATTTGTATTTACACATTCAGAATTTTCAAATTAATGAAATGAAGAAGAAATATCAAACCATTGTCTACGGAAGCTCACTTATGCATTAAAAGAAATATTTCTGAAAGTTATAGAGATTGTTTGCAATGTGTCGCTTCAAATAACTATCTATATCAGTTTTCCGGGAGTGAATTGGAGTGAAATTCAGGATGAAGACTTCTTTTTCTGGAGCAAGTTGAATCGAGGGAAGTTGAGAAAAGAGAATTTCCTGTGGATACAACAGAACTCCGGGCTGTCCCAGATCCTCAACACAAAATTTCGATAAAATTGAGAAACTATATTTGAAGATTATTTAAAGATTGTTAAGGAGGATTTTGATAAACCTTCGAAATTGTAGATGAGGGAGAGGGCGGGAGTGTGACATCGATGGATGTCCTCAGTCACAACTATCTCAGGCACTTCCGATACCATAGAACTGAAGAAAGTGGAATAACATTAGAATCATAGCCAATTTTCAAATATTTCTCTCTGTACTATTATTTTCCCAAATGATCTCTCTCAATTGAAGAACGAAGATACCTAGTAGTTGGTTTTCTAAGGGGAAGAAGGGCGGGAGTACTCTTCCATCCTCGATTATCATTCTGATTCGATCGAGTCAACCAAGCAGTCACCTCAATATAAAATTACTTCCATACTCATCAGCATACCTATTATCAATATTATTTTCTCACCTTGGTTTTCGTCTTCATTAATCTTCTTTTCTGTCTCAGTTGCAAGTCTAGTTCTTCTCTGAATCGCATTGCATCTAGAAGAGCTTCCATCTAAACGAATAGAACGTTCGGGCAATGGATTAACTATTAAATATTTTTCAAGTTATTCAACGAGGAAATGTGCTATGTGGTCGGAGGTTGAAGGAGAATATATTACGAATAGTTTATGAGTGCGTTATATTTATCGATAAATTAACGTACAATGTAGGTCTTCCTCCAACGGCAAAGAGTTGGTTGTTAACTCACTTCTACAGTGGATGACGATCTTTTGATGGATCGAAACATGAGAATGATGATGATAAAAGAGAAGATGAGAAGAATGGAGACAGTGTATGCAATACGACCGAACTGAAAGAAGAACATTCATTGGAGGAATCATTAATAATGAAGTATGATTTTCTTGGGTTATTATAAATTTTCGCAATGTTTCGTCGCTTTGAATAAATCTAAGACGAACCTCATCTGCACTATCGTGGACTATGTGGAGATTGATTTCCTTCTTTGGATGAGAAGAGGGAAGAGATGAGTTAGACACATTCCTCAATAGTGACCAACTCAACAACTTCGACTTCTTCCATTGGAAGAAAAGAGGAGAAATAAGGAGGGAATATACCTGGATACATTCTTACACACAGAATGGAAGTGTTCCAAACACTTGCACACTGAAGTCATGAGGTGATTATGGGAGAGATGCTAGTCAGGCATCTCTCTTCCCCCTCCCCCTTCTCCCTCCCCCTTCTCCCTCCCCCTTCCCCCCTCTTTCTCTCTCTCCTTCTCTTCAGGAATACTCTCATCTGTATCCCTGGCAACGAATTATTGCAATCATAACTTCATAGTGCGTCAATTGGAGAGATTCTAGATAAATTATTTCTGAGATGTATTGAGCTTCTGGTTGTTAGTTTCAACCATTTGCCTTTTTCAATAATTCCATTGATAATTCCAACAATTCCATTATATGAGTGCACTTCTGCAGTTTACGAAGAAGAACATGTAGGCAACAAATAATTAAGGCAAAGAAACATAAATGTTAATTATTCTTTTATTACTTTATATAATTTAAAATTTTTTTCGACTGTTTCTCCATTCCTTCCTTCTTCCCCACTCTGTGATTCCTCTTTTTCGTTCCCTTTGTTTATTTTCTCCGACAAAACGACAAATTAACACTGGTCGAGGAAGATCTCAAGGGAGAAGGACGACAATGAAGAGATGAAAGAGGAGAGAGAAGAGAGGCCAGATATGACATGGAGAGATTGGTAGGAACAAGTAGGAGAACACAATGACTATCGAGAATTGAACATTATTGGTGGACTGTAATGGAATGGCCTGTCTGCACTTCCATGGCCACACATTATCCTGCTCATCCTCTCTTAATCTATCTAAGTGGTCAATCTCTTTGTAATGGTCGCTAGTCTTCCAATTGACAGAAGGCTCGTGGGAGGAAAGAGAGAGAGAGAAGGAGAGGGAAGAGGAGGAGGGAGGGGAGGGGAGAGGGGGACATTTTACTATCAGCCCTTAGAATCTAGAATCTCAGCTAATGCCATTGCGGGAGTGGGAAGAGAGAGGGAGAATTTGATAGGCGGAGAGACGAGTCAAAGACGGTCAATCACTCTTCATTCCCACAATGTAGAGAAGGGAAAGGAAGAGGGAAGACTCTGATATCTCATTCAGAGATTCATTCTAACTCCGGATCAAATACCAATTCTATTCAAGGAAGCATAATAATCATGTCATTATCTGTGTGTATGAATCATGTTGAACACTCAACTGAAATATAATTCTGCAAGAAGTTGAGAATGAATCTACGTTGAAAAAAAAGTTAAATATATTCTATATGAATAAATCTTGTATTCCTATTGTAAGTAAATTACTATAATAAATCAAAAATATAGAGAACGATATGGGTGATCCCTCCCCCTCCCCCTCTTCCTTCTAATCTACCGTGTTCTCTCCTTTCATTCATCTCTTCCTTCTGCTCTTTTCTCGTTTACTCGCAGTCTCTCCTCTCATAAAGAGATTCACTCCTTTACGATAGAAGAGAAGAGAGGGAGAATGAATGGGAGAACACGGAGGGAGAAAGAAAAAGTGACATAGAAATGACTGAAACGGAGAATTATTACACCGCTAGCAAGGTGGTCAGCTCAATAGGTTACGGTATGCTCGTTCTACTTTGAGCGAATTACTGAGCCAAACCCAGTAATGAATATAACTAATCGATAACACGTTATAATTACATTGGTTAATGTATAAACAACCGTTGATAATGATAGTATCCGTAGTATGATATCCCTAGTGGAAGGAGTATCCATGGATAGAGACAGATGCGTCTGTCAGTAAGAGACAGTGAGTACATTCCCCATGGACTCATCCCCTCCCCCATTAGAAGTGAGAGAAGCAAGACTAGTGATACCATCTCGGAATCTCACTCCTCTCCGAAGCTGAAAGACCATTCAATCACTCCCATCCCTCTTGTCCCATTCCATTATACAGCTTGAATCCATTCCCTGACTCCACCCCTTCATCTCTCATTGGATGGAAAGACGAGACTCCGCCCCCTCGACTGGTCGTGAAAGTGTGAGGGAGTGGTGTGATCAGTGTGGTAGTCGACTTGAGAAGAGAAATGAAGAGGAGTCTTCCTTCCCCCGATGATCTACCTTCTACTGGAAAGAAGAATCGATTCTCCATCGATGAACTGCTTGAAGAGAAAGAGAGACAGATCTCAACCACTTCTTCTATCAAAGATGACGTCAAAGAAGAATCAGATGAGGAGAAAGAAGAAGAATCCCTTCCATTGTCTCCTGATCGATCTATTGATAGACCAATCGATGCAGAATGTAGATTGGAGGGAAAGGAATTATGGGCCAAATTCTTCGATTTGGGAACAGAAATGATCATCACGAAGAGTGGAAGGTTAGTATCAATTCATTCTATTTGTGACACACAAATAATGTTAGAGATAAGTCCTATTATGCTGTACCGAACTGTTTCACTCGAATTTTAAAGCTGACGCTCATTAGATAAATCTCTGAGAAGACTCCTCACTGTTTCATGACTTGCTTCAATCAATTATCCTCTAATTACTGCACGAAACACGTTCTCAATAGTTTGGCGCATTTTGAAATCTCGTCCGATGAGCATTAACCTTATTCAAATAACCCTTTCATCTTGTTCTTCTTTTATTACAATTCATTCATGGATTAGATCTCTTTCTTCCAATCCTTGACTTAATCATTCTCGGGTATCCTTCAGACATCTTTCTGTCTTCTTCAACTCATCCCTTTCTTCCTTTTTCGGGTGTTAATTAGTCTCCTCCCAATTAGTACTTTTCCTCTCAACTTTCCAATTGCTGAAGTCTTCCTTCTACTCATTGTAGGGAAGTGGGATGGGACAGGAATACACTTAGTCAGATTAGTCAGTCGGAGATGGAGAGAAGGAGAGACGAATAGGTGTAAGGGAGTCTATTTAAATGGATGTCTTCCCTCGTCTCACCTAAAGAAAAGGAGCAAATACGGTAGGAAATGGAAATGAAATGAGAAGGGTGGATCTCCCTCTAGGGGAGGATCTCCTTCTCTTGTGAAGAGGATGTTGTAAGGTGATAGAATAGGAATAGAATACGAGATGGAATGGGGGGGAGGGGAGAGACCGTTAACCTCTTATCTCCTGATTATACTAATTAGGGATCATAACTGGATTGTAAAGAATGGAGAGGGGACACGAGATTGGGAGAGAGGAAAGGACACTTGAGTGGAATACCTTTGTCACTTTTCATTCCCTCTTTCAATATGGTGCTCCCGTTATTTGACCTTACACTCTGCTTCTATCAATTCCTACTGTAGTAAGAGTTAGTCAAGCAAATTAGGAAATTATTGTGAAAGAAGCAGTAAATGTATCTCTAGAGAGTCGTCTTAACTCTCGGATTGAGAGTGAGAAGTATCTTCCTTTCAGACGGATGTTCCCTACAGTGAAAGTATCAGTACAGACGAATGATGTCCATGGACTGTTCTATGTCTTCCTCGATGTGATCCCTGTTGATCAAGTGAGTTGAGAAAGAGAGACGGGGGGAGGGGGCAGGGGGAGGAGAAGGAGTGGCTCATTCAGAAACGATATCGATACATCTACAACAAGTCATCATGGTTAGCAGCAGGAAGGCCGAGCCATCCCCAATGGCGAGACTATATATGCATCCTGACTCACCATTCACTCATGATCAGGTATCGCCCTTCCCTTTCTATTATCTTAGCGTTCCTTAATACGAACTGAATAGTGAATGTTAGTGGGAAGAGGGGGGGGGGGGGAGTCATTGATCTCTGCTTGTAAAAGGGGGCTTGGATTGGTATCTCCTGAAGGAATCTCTCTTCATCTCCCTCTCTTATGATTAATTCCACCCATCTGTCGTCTCAATTACTCAATCACAACACAAATTCGCCCTCTTTGACTCCCTTAGATGGAGATTCCCGCATCGAAACTGATGAGAACGAGAGATAATTAAGAACTTAAAAAATGAATGTGTATGTTTCAGCTGCAGAAACAAGTGATTTCATTCGAGAAGGCCAAACTGACTAACAACGATGTGGAGAAGACAAATCATGTGAGGGAGAGGAGAGAATGGACCCAGTAGTGGCAGATCCATTCCAGCTCATTCTCAACTCAATGCACAAATATCAGCCACGTGTCCATATAGTGAGAAGAGAGAAGAATGAACCAATCGATGATCCACTCATGGTTAGTTCCTCATTGAGATCATCTATTTCATCTTCTCATCTACACTTTCTCACTCGGAAACTCACGAAAGTATATTTCGAAGCTAAATTTAGAATGAACTTTCGAGTTCTGAATGGTGAGGGATAGATTATTGGAACAAATGAGGACGTGGTTCACTAGATATTCCATTCCCTTTTCTCCCTCTCAATATCAATAACTTCTTTAGATTCGTCTCTCTGATGAATCTTACCGTTCCTTCGTCTTTCCCGAGACTCAATTCATGGCTGTGACTGCATATCAAAATCAGTTGGTAGGTCATTCCCCCCCCTCTCTCTCTTTTCTCATATTCATCTCTCACATTCAGATCACTAAACTGAAGATCGAGAAGAATCCATTCGCAAAGGGATTCAGAGATCCGGGAGGAAGAGATTCGGACTATGAGAGGTTGGTCCATTGATTGAGAGGGTTCTTTCACGTGCTCATTCACTACCGTATCTCCCATCTCCCTCCCCCTTCTCCCCCTCTCAGTTCTCAAGGAGAGAGTTTTTTTTCATTTCACACCCATCTCACTCTTACCTCATTCCCATTCACTCTCGTTGTCTGTTCTCTCCTCTCTCTCCTCTCCTTACCGTACCTCTCTCCCCCTTCCATTCCCTTCCTACCGTATCCATTCTCAATCGTCTCTTTAGTGATCTCCGTATGGATTCCCGTCCCCTCGTCCCTCCTTCCCTCTACAATCCAGCACTTCTTCAACAGGCCCTTCTAACTCAGTGTCAGTTATCATATTCAAATCATTTAATTGTGAAAGACACTGAGAGAAAGTCAATGATTGTCATATTGATAACGTGTATAATTCAGATTGGCTGGGTAAGCAGAATCCATCTCTCCTTTCTCGTCTCTTTTTCTCTTCTCCCCTCTCTCTGGAATCTGTTCATTCACTCTCTCCTTCCATCCCTCAATCATCTCCTTCTCCTTCTAAGACACCCTAAGATATCCATTCTATTATCGATTCACTCATTCCAACCACAGTGAAGAGTATCGGGTTAATTCTATCGTTTCTTGCCTGCTTTTTCTCCCATCCAAATCATTCTCTCTAATATCTTTCCCTTGCTGCCAAGCAGATTCATCCATCCCAATATTCGGTCAAGTCCAACTTGTATTCATAGTCTCCCTTCTATTGATTCAATTCTTGTCTCCACCCTGGGAATTCTCATAACTTGGCATCTTCTCTTTATCTCCGGTGTTTCTCACTCACTTTCAACTCTGTATCGTGCAATTATGATCCTGAATAAATAAAGGTCGAGATAAAATCATGGGAATGTCAATGGGAAGTATTGAGTGAGATGTCTTCAGTAATCTAATGGATCATTCAACTCCTCCTTTTCTCCATCCTTCAATCTTTGCTTCTCCTTCACAATCTCTGTCATTCCCTCTATTGTCGCCTCTTTTCCCTCGAGTCCACTCACTCATTCCATCTCCCCTCCCCCCTCTCCCCCCTCCCCCCCCCCCCTCTACTGCAATCCCTCCAAACGACACTCTTATCACCCCATCTTCAAGTCTACACAAGCGACATTTAGTCTTACCTCAATGAGTAGAAGGTGCAGCCAGATTGCCTCCCCCCCCCCCGTCCCCTTCTTTTTCTCTTCTTGTACAATCATGATCATAACCATAAAGAGTCGTTTCCCATGAGGGAGAGAGAGAGAATTGCCCCAATGCGACAGCCTGTCTTCTTCCTTTGGTTACGGTAGTTGATAGAGATGAATTGGATCTAATAATGGAAGAGTGAGAAGGGCGGAGAGATCAAAGAGAGAAGAAAAGAGAAGAGATTAACAGAGCGAGACTGGGGGTATTCAACCCATTTAGCAGTCGAGGATTAGAGGCAAGAAGAAGTGTTCCATCCATGAAGAGAGAACGAGAGAGGCATTTAAGCACCATCTCACTCCTCTCTTACACGTAAGGGTCCAACAATCTATTTTAAACAGCCATTCTTGTCTGAGTTGACTGATGGGAATGTCAATGGAAGTATTGAGTGAGATGTCTTCAGTAATCTCATGGATGAAACATATTATATAAACATATGTACTCTATGACCATGGGAGTATTGTCCTCTCCCTTCTTCTCCTTCTTGGGTGTGGTCTCTCATCGTGTAAATGTGACAGACATTGACAAGGCCATTCCATTTACTTCAAAAGATGCCTGATGGCACCGAAATCAATTAATCTCACACTTTGTGTAGTAGGTACAGTAACCGATTGAGCAGACAGGTGGAAAGGTACGGTAAGTGGGTTGAATCTGTTGATAAAGTAAAGTCGAACAAGGCAATGGAACTAATCCCTCAAATGAGCAATTGAGTGACTGCTTAGTTGTACAAGTGAAGTGCGAGACTTGCTAGACATGATAAAACACTGAATATGACATATACTTGAATATGAATTCTGATCGGTTCTATTCGAGAATAACGGGGAGGAAAGAGAAGATGCAGGGAGTGGGCCGATATTTAAAAATTATTTGTAACCGAGTTAGGATTCGTGTGAGTACGCTACACATTAAATTTCTCTTTTGAGAGAACAAATTTTGTGAATTGAACAAGGATGCTAAAAATGAACCTGTGATAACTAATAAAATGAAATGACGTTTGAAGGAAGTAAATAGACTTGATAGGAAAACGAAAGCACAATTAAAATTGAGAGAAAGAGCAACCGTATTGAGAAGGGAGGGGAGAGTGACTTACCAGTTAATAGGAAGGGAGTTGGAGTGAGACCTACCAGTCAGTGATAACACGAGTTTGTCAAAAGACACAAACTAATTGTCGTTACACAAATTGTAGAATTCTGGAAGCGATCAATTTGACGTGATTGGAAGAAGTCGAGGAGGCACTCATTATGTCCTTCAATTGAGAGATACCACCATCAGAACGAAGACGTCTGCAATGCAAACAACCATTCACTCCAATCCCTATCGCATCCACTCAACTATCTGACCCACCGTACTCCTCCCTCTCCTACAGTACCTGAGATAGTCTCCATCAGCCTCGATGGCTCCTCCGATGCACACATGCTCCACCGCCCAGACTGCCCACAATTGAGCACCCGGACAATCGGATCGAGAGAGCAGATTGAGGAAGGGACAGAATGATCTGAATACACAATTCATTCATGAGGGGAAGAGGGGGGGAGGGGGGAGGGGAGACTCACCGATAGGCAACCATGGCGTAAGTGAGACGAGGCCACGCTGTCACTGCTTCCACCTACAATCACTCAATTCCTCATTCCTTCTCTTCTCCACTACTCAGCCCCCCCCCCCACTCTCCTTCCCTCTACCGTACCATTGCTCGATTGATCTCTATCTTGCATGGAAGTCCCATCATCGATTTCCATTCCGAGGAAGTCACGAGATTAGCCAGAATTCCAGCAGCGAAATAGGGTACATCAATGCGCGAAGAGGAGGAAGATTGAGAGGGGGAGGAGGGGGGTCGATCCCCTCCTTCCATTGAATCATCCATTACAGGATCAGTCTTAGTCATAAGAAGACCTCTGCAAATGGATTCATTCATCAATATCCAAAAGCTTCCATTTCCAAATAAATTTCATCAATAATAATACAATTCTTCGCATGACACACCCCTTTTCACTATGTGAGATCTCTCTCCCCCCCCCCCCCCCCCCACATGGCGTAAAATTCGCGCGCAAGAAGGAGAGAGAGAGATGCTCCAACGTTTGGGCACTTTCTCTAATTGATCTCCTCCATTCCCTTATCACTCTATCACATTTGCCATCATCATTTCTAATAACCAAGGTTGATAGATCAAACAATGCGTAGAATGGAAGATGGAATGAGGGGGGGGGGGGAAGAGTGACGGGATAAGAGATCAAGAATAAACACCTGATTATCTAAATATAAGATAGCCCCAATAAGACTCCTACAGATCAAATAGATCAAAGATCAACTGACTCGAGTGCTCTAATGTATTCTATCTTGAGTAGATGAACTTGAAGATCCTCCACTTCTGCGATATTGTTTAGTAGTCCGAGCACCTTCAATCGTATCATTCCTCTCCGAACTCCAACCCGATCATCTCCATCACCCCCCCCCCCCCCTTCCCCTTCCCCCTCCCCACCCCCCCCCCCCTTCCCCCTCCCCCTATCCCTCCTCCCCTTCTCCCCTCTTCTTTCCTCACCTTCGTCCTTATATTCTGATTCTCCGCACATTCCTCGAGTGCTCTGAATGCAATCTCGACTCCTCCATGTTCCACTATCTGTCTGCATGTCATCGCACACTCGTCTGCAATTCATTCCATCTCTTCTCGTCTACAGTATTCTTCATCTACAGTATCCCTTCCCTCATCCCCTACCGTACTCACCAGTGAGATTCCATAGTGCACTGAGAGTGAATTTGAGTGCGAAATGGCTGGCATTGTCTCTGGTGGTAGCCAATTCATTCAGATGTTGTCTCATTGTCTCCACTAGGAATCCGATATATCGAGGATCATTGAGGAGAGAAGACTCAGAGGCCGTGAATTTAGGAGCCACGATGGACACAATAGCTATCGTCATTCTGGATGGAATGAACATTCATATGGACATGTTAGCGGGTAGTTGTTACCTGGCGACACTCGAGTCTCTATTGAGTATCATACTCTCCAGGGCGACAGAACAAGTCCGATGGAAGTCAATGGGACACGATTGGAGGAGATGGTCATTGCACATTGTCAGCCACACATTCTTTTGCAACTCAAACACCATCATTACTTCACTTTCCAACTGATGAAATTCCTTCCATCCCTGTGTCTATTCATCCGGCACCCCCCCCCCTCCCCCCTCACCTGAGTGGTGGTGGGATAGGTCTGAGCAGCATCCAGACATCGATCGATGCAATTACGGATGTGACGGGCCTCCAACTTACGGATACGCTTTAGTCTGCAATTTAACCATTCAATCAATTAAATGAAACAGCAATGAAAAGTGATTGCTTCCGTCCTTTTCTAAACAGATAAACGGTAGTATATTGAGATAGTTGCAATATGAAAGAGAGTTACTGACTTGCACAGATGGTAGAGACAAGCAGTCGCTGCCATCTGAATGGCCACCTCCTTCTTGTGCAATCTCATTGAGAGTTCCAATAGACGAGCACACTCATTCCTCTCCCATGAAGAGAACCCCTCGTAGTTTGACTGCAACTACATTATCCATATCTAACCGTTTTCAGTAATCCGCTACTACCGTATCACAGTATCGAGTATGGATTCCGTCTGACCTGGAGTAGATAGTAGACAGCCTGTAGTGCATGGGCAGTGAATGCTTCTCTCTCTGGTCTCCAGTAGAGGGAGAGGGCATGGAGACAAGTCTCTCTAGTCGATGCATTCGCCAGTCTCACTCCTCTCACTCCTCCACCCAGATATCGAGAGAAATCAACTCGATCCACCGGAGTATCTACGACAGACACACACTCTCTCTCTCATTCCATCTGTGTCTAACAACGACCAAAATGATCATTCCGAATTAATAAGTCCAATACCTAGGACGGATAGATTCTCTAGATGGGGATGTCTCGCAATGATAGTCTTCACCATTGTAGTCGATTCCTCCGTTGAAAGACCTTAACAAATTATTGTCTTTCTTCTGGCACATTATCTAGTTTTATTATCTCATAATAATAAACATATAAATTAACAAGTAGAATAATACTGACCATTGAGTGAGTTTCCAGCCAGATCGAGTGATCTCAATTGAGGCCATAACACTTGTCCCTCTCCCATCGATCGAAGGGCATTCCATACAACGAGAGCCATGTCCACACGGGGTCGTTCATCGGTACTGACCATTCACAATCATTTACCTTCTTTTTCAAAAAAAGGAATCCCTTTTCAATGAGATACCATAACTATGTACAGTACTACCAGTACTACAAAGAGATAGCTCACCTATCAGAATGGTAGTCACTTCTCTTATCACTCAGATCTACAACTCGTAGTCTGTTGAGTGTCTTGAGAGTGTCTCCAATGGCCTCTCCATCCATATCCAATCTGATTCCATGCATAAGGAGAACTTCCAATTGGGGAACTTGACGTAGACACGAAATATCAGTCAATCGATCGCATTTAGACACATCCAGATGGACAAGATTGGGAACAGCCTGCAATACACGCATCTATTATCGCTACCTTTGATTCCCGAATCCACTGCCCTCAACCTTTATCAACCCTCCGTGCTCATGATTCTATTCACATTCTCTGCAAACTTAGCGCTTCTAGCAGTGGCAAAAATAGATCAAAGAAGAGTGATAGAGTGAGGGAAGGGAGGAGAGGGATGAGAAGGAGGAGAGGGTGGAGAGGGGGGGGGGGGCTACCAGAACAAACAGTTGGGCATTAAAGTAGTAAAAAAGAGAGTGAGAAGCCAAGTGATTGACAGGTAAATGAGAGAGAGACAAACTAAAGTGAAATAACCCCAAGATATGATCCTATCAGTACTCTCGAGTAGAGTTCACACCCTTCCTCTCCTCTCCCCTCACCCTCCCCCCCCCCCTATTCTCTAATCGCCCATCCAACATCCATTATTTTAAGTAGTGAATATGAACTGACCAAAATGAATTCATTGAGTAAATAGGGGAAGAGGGAGTTATTCTCAGGCATCAGTAGTGATTCCAGATGAGGGAATAATTTCAACTGCAATGGATGGTCGATATTCCTCATCTACGGTACTCCTGCTTACCGTTTCCGTTATTTCGGATACGGAGAACATGGATGACATGCTCCCTCCCATGTTTATACTTCTCAGTGTATCACGAGCAAGAGAAGTTTCGCTCAGAGCCAATCCTAGCAATCGACGTGCATCTAAATACAATCAATCGATACAATTACAGTATCTACTTCACAATACAATATCACATCTCCTCCTAATTTAAAATCTACCTCCATGATCTTCGTCTTTGGCTCTGTAGAGGGAGAGTTTCCGGAGTGGATGGGATAGAAGAACAGAGAGAGAAGCAGTGTCTATCGAACACTCAGAAACATCCGCCTCAAGAGATAGAAGATAGATGAGTCAGAGGGGGGGGGGGGGGGGGGAGGGGGGAAGAGGGGGAGGGGGAGGGGGGGGGGGGGAAGAGGGGGAGGGGGAGGGGGGGGGGTTGGATGACTTGGTCATACCTCAGTGATTCTGAATCGGTCGTGATCGAGTCTGGCGATGACGATGGGATTGAGTCGTCGTTTGTCTCTCATCGACTGGACAATGGCATTGGAGACTGACTCAGGAAGACGCCCGTCGATTGGAGGAACACGGTCATTCCCTGCAATACCAGTGATTGAAAGGCTAACCCCCCCCCCCCCTCCCCCTCCCCCCATCCTCTCTCTCTCTCTCTCTCTCTCTCTCTCTCTCTCTCTCTCTCTCTTCAAACTGACCGATCAGTTCTCCAATCTTATCTACAGCTAGATGGAGTAGCATAGTAGTATCCCATCGAGTGGATGAAGAGGGAGAGCAGTCACTCATTCCAGAGAAGAGGAGAGAAGAGAGAGAAGAGAGGGAGGGAGGGAGGGACGAGGCCCGATGAGACACACTGAATCAAGTGAATCATTCATACCCTCTCTCTCTCTCCATCACTATATCATACGTCATACATTGCACTATAGATACAATTATTAGATACAATCATGAGGAATATGTTGATATAGATGGCATCTACATCTAAACGGGGGAAGGGGGGGGGGGGGTGCACATGATCAAGCAATCGCACGAAACGAGCACTTCTATCACATCCGGATAACGTGATAGGTTTAGATGAAGATTAGAGATAGCAAAGAGAGGGGAGAAACTAAAAGAACTGCTCTGACCATCGAATGTATCGATCAAATAGTGAAGAGAACCGAGGGAATACTTGTGAAGGGACGAAGAGAGAATATGGGGGAAGGAGAGAGTGGAGAGGGAGATGAAGAAAGAGAGAGAAGGAAGGAGAACTACACGATACAACAAGAGAACCAATGATGAGAAAGGTAAGAAGGAAGAAGGAAGGAAACAACTCTTTTAGAGACAAGACGAGATATAACCGAGAGTGCGAGAATGAACAGTTACCAAGTGATACGAAATGGAGAAGGAGGAGAAGGAGGAGGAGGAGGGGGATACGTACGGGGAGAGAGGAGGGGGGGGGAGGAGGGGGGATGAGAGGAGGAGACGAAATGAACGAAGGAACGAACGACAACTACGAATATGGAGTGCAACTGGTTGTGTAATCAAGAGCGGTAACTCGACTTCCCCCGACTGGCCATCTATGGGAATGACCCCTTCATCCAATCGATACTAGGGAATGAGAAGGGAAGGTCGAGGGGGGAGGGGGGGAGAGGGGGTAGATCAATGGTCCCGTTTGCCTTGTTGATCAGTGTCCCCGTGACTACATTGACTACTCTTTCCCTCTACCTCTTCCGACCCACTACGATACAATCCAACGTGTGCAAAACATAAAGGGAAGAAGAAGAGAC
>BTSX01000002.1:17791573-17815034 GCA_036245825.1 Pristionchus entomophagus | reverse complement strand
GTGTATTGGGACTACGAAAGGGAAGAATTCTGCTTCGGACCGCATCGCAATGCATTTCGAGTGGGTGTTCACGCATAGGTTTCCCTCGGGGGATTACTCCTCTGGATTGGAAGAACGAGGAACAATCAACTGAGATCATCTCTGATCGGGTTCTCCATGATGAAGCCACTCCGTATTGCTGTGATCATCATTCGATAATGAATTACAAATGAAGCGAACCTCTACATTGAGATTTCCCGAATGTTGGTTGTTCGTTTCTCCCTCGAAATCGTCTTTATCTACAGAGCGTGAAATCGCATTAGAGCGAAATGGAGGGGGAACCTACCTGATATGATATATTGTGCTCCGTAGTAGAATAGAAGGAGCATGCCCAGAGTAGCAATGACAGTCGGTAAATGACATCTCCCTTTTTTGGTGGAATCTTCTTCCTTCCACTCGAAATGTTCACTGCACGTCATGAGTCATGTCTTATCTTATCACTCATCTCACCTCGTCGGTGTGTAAACTTCCACCAGCTTCTCCATTATGCCCCAATCTTGTTGTTCCTCTTCTCCCTTCTCATCACAATCATTTCCTATCAAACATCTGAATTTCTTTATTTGTAGATGGAAAACAAACGAGAAAGCCAAGCGCATGGCATAATAATGTACAACCAGAACGGAGTGAAAGAGTATACAACCACTACAAAGAAGGAGCAGAGGAATGGGAAAATCCCGAGAGATGGGAGGAAAAAGTCATTGTATGGGTTAAATATGCACGGACGAAACTGTCGATTCTGTGCAAGAGGGGGAACAAATACTCATGATGTCCCCCATAGAAGGCCAATAGGCGAAAGATAGACAATTACTTGAAATCAGCAAAAAAATGCAGAGGAATAAACAAACAATAGATAAGCATGGATCGAGACGAAATGGAATTACATTGGGATGGCATCAATTACAGCTATTTTGCGTGTTTGTGAGACAAACGAGAAGAGAGAGCGGCGGGATGTGAAGAGACGACGAAATGAGGGAAAATAGTAGAATGAAGGGAGGAATAGCAATGAAAAGTGGTATGAGTTAGAGAGAAGGGAAGGAACAGCGGGAAGAGTCACCCTTATACTACTACTCACTTCCTTCTCTTCTCTTTATGCACATGTTGTCAGCATGTGCGATGTGGGAAGTAAGCAACGCAGAAAACACCTAAGAAGAAGAAAAAGAGATGGAGATGAAGAGAGGGGGAGGGAGAGTCAGAGATATCGGAGGGACACCCATTTAGGATTAACCGATTTCCCCTCCACGACATCCTTCCACAACTTCTCGCACGACTCACCGCCCAGTGAAATCTGCAAGGAATGAGTAGGACTCCGATCGGTGAGGATTACACTCCTGCCCTCACAGTGCAAAAGAAGAACTTTAGTGACACGTCGTGTCTCACTTCTTTTCTTCCGGGGAGTCACAGATAAGAGCAGTGACTCTCAACAGCACCAAGATACTCGCCTGTCCCAACAATCGATCATTGCCGACTCTATCGTAGTCCAGGACATCGATCTCCAGTTGGCAACTGAAATGTCTCAATCTAAACATTCCGAGATGAACACAATATCTCATCGTTGAGTACTCCCTCGCATTAACACTAAGCGAAAAGAGTCGAAGCGTAGAAATGGGAATGATATTCACCTGGGAAGAGACGAGGGTGACAGGGTGAAGTTGAGAGCTTCGTTCCATATAGGACACTGCGAATTTTTCCTAACTTGCGACTTCCTCTTCTTAACGACTCTTCCCGATTGAAGCAGAAACACTTTGACGTATGCATCTAGCACAGATATTTATTTAATCAAAAATAAATAAATCATTATCTACTAGTTCTTACTTGGGAGCGACTCATGAGAGTGAAGATCCTTTGCTTGATGGACTGTCACAGTGAGTCTCTCAGCCGAAGGAAGGAATTGAACCCCGAGGAACAACTGACCAAGGTTTTCATCCTGGGTCGTTCAATTTATTGACTTAAATATGAGATGGAGGATACCGCCTCGTGCATATCAATATCAGTGGAGAGGAAAACTTCATCGGATGGATCGATAGTCGACAACTTGACACTCACTTCACCGATTGAATGACAACCACTTCCTGAGATGCAAGATCCACATATGAGAGCAGACCAATCTTCCTTCCTATTGATAATCACCTGCTTTTCTGGCCCCCATCAACTGAATTATCAGAGTCTTCTCTATTAAGTCGTCGTAGCTCAACGCGAATTTGAAATCTTCTTTCTTGAGAGTAGTTCCAGGAATGAGTTTTCCTATAGACCACAATGTTGTGAGATCAGGTTAGAGGCTAGTGTTCACCAGTTTGGTGCACGAGTGGATGGCCACTCAACGAGATCTTGATGAAATAGTGGTCGATTCTCGTAAGTCTCCGAACTAGAAAAGAAGAGAATCGAAATGAGTGTGAATGTGACAGTGTACCATCAACGACAGAGATGTGGAAGTCCGACCGAGAGAAGTCATATCGCATCTTGAGATCACAACTGCCAACAGGAGGAGAGCCACTTGTGGACTCATTCCTCACTATACTGCCCCTTCTCCGATAGAGATCCGGCTGGATACTTCCTGTCAACCACAACAACACTCTCAGTAAACAATTCGAGAAGGAGATAGACCATGGCACGCTTTTTCAACCTCACATCAAACACCGTGGTAATATTCCCACGTGTGGTTTATGATGATTGTTAGGTGTGATAAGGAGGCAGTATGGTGGTAGGATGGTGGAGGGAGAAGGAGGGGGGGGAGGGAGGGGGACTTGCCTAGTCCTTGGTCGGAGCTTCTTCGACGTTCCAGAAAATGCATGGCACTATCAGCCATATCTTGTATCGAGGGACGACGATCCTATCATTGACAATTAATTCGGAGATCAGTCAAAGTAAACAATCAAAACCTGAGAGCTCGACATCATATCGGGCAGGGTTGAGAGACGACGAGTCGTTGCTTGAAACATCGAGAGACGACGACGTAGTGGAGAATAGAATGAAGAGGAGTGAAAAGGACGGAAGGACCGAGAGATGGACCACTAGAATGGAAGCCATCTTACTGTAATTCATTCCCAACTGCACAATTGGAGCTCACGGACCATTCACAGATATTCATAAATATTCGAGATACATTCAAGAATTGGATACGGGGCGAATTGGAAATGGGAAGAGGATGAATAGTCAAGTATTTGTGCACTATCAATAAAACGGAGATAGAATGGAATGGGCACTGAGCACTGAGAAATGGATACGCGAGCACTCAAAGGATATCAGACAGCCAAAACTTCTCCCTTCTTCTCCCCCCCCCCCTCCCTCCCCTCGTCCCTCTCCATTTCTCTCCACCTATCTATTGCGTATGAGGAGCATTATGAGTTATGTTGAGAGGAACGGGCGAGAAAAAATGGAAGTTTAGATAACTACGGCTTAGATGGATGAGGCGGAAAGATAAGAGAGGGTGGCGTGAAAAGGTTTGCAATTAGGATATCATTGAGAGAGAAGGAGAGGGGGCAGTCTCGCTATCTCCCATCTGATGGAATGGATGAAGGGAGGAATTCGAGGGATGCCGACCGAGGAAAAAGATCCTTTCTTAGACCCCAACGAGAAGCCAATTTGTGACATTCGGAAAAGGGAGAGACGAGCTGTCGAAGCAGCCAAGACAGCCAAGACTGCAACAATCACATTGATGCCCAGTTAATGAAAGATTAGAGCAACACGCAAGGAATGGAAGAGGAAAAGGAGAAGACGAAGAAGAAGAAGAAGAAAGAGAAGAATGAAGTGGAGTCAAATCGGACGCAGATCGCGTGTTCCAGACGAAAGAAGAAGGGCAAAGGCATATATTTAGAAGAAATGAAGGAAGGAATCATGAAAAGAATTGGAAGGAAAATAAGATGAGCATCTAATCGTCTGTTGGAGGGAAGGACCGAGAAAGCAGAGGGTGTTCCAGAATAGAAAGTGCTCAACCGTCCAATTGAAGTCTCTAGAGGGGGAGGGACCACTCTCGTGGCCAAAAGAGATCTACCATACTGTTCCCTTTCACCATTCTTCATCTATCATCGATGACTAGGCAATGAAGCATTTGTGCCCCATATTGAGACACCCTTCGTCTATTCAGCTCATGAACATACCACATAATTGAGAGGGTAGATGGAGATGAGAAGAGGGAGAGAATGTCTCCTTTCCTTCCCTTCCCTTCCATCTCCTTTTCGTCTTTCGCCATCTTATCGTTCACCATCGAATATATACGAGAGAAATACCACAATAAGATTTCAATATCCCATTTCGTCTCGCAATTTTCAATTTCCTCGTCGTTCATTCTCCATTCATTTCTTCCCAAACTACCCGATGCGGGCGGTTACTTGTCTCTACTCGGCTTTCCTATTTCTTCTCTCCATTCAACAAATTATAGCAAACGAAGGAAGGATTCATTGTGGAAATGCACTCTTCTGCTTTCCTAATAAAACATCGTGAGAATCTTATTAGATCTGATCATAGATCTGTTCTTCAGAAGCGATTTCGAATACTACAACAAAATTAGCAAAGAATTGGAGGCAATCGTTCGGAAGGGTGTGGAAGAGAACTCGACCAGTCTCCCCATGGTGGAGTGAGTTGAGAAGAGAGCAACACTTACAGTAATCCGCCCCTCAAGAGGATCTACTCTGTTCCGAAAGCTGACCGAGGTGCGCAAATTCCTGTGCGAGGACTTTAGCATGACGGGATTTCTTCTGGATGAAAACATCAAGAATTGGACAACACAATGCGTTTGGAACGGTGAGATGGGAGAAACCATGAAAAGCAACGGCAAAAAAACAAGAAAAAGGAACGGGATTGTAGGGCGAGATTACAATGGCATTTGTATGCCGGCCCCATTCAAGACTGATGTCATTTACTACTATGTTGAAAAAAATGAATGGAAGAAGAGACTACAGGTACTACTTTAAAATGCATTACCAAATAATAATTTAACAAGCACTATTGCAGCGCTATCGTGAGAAAATTGGATGCAGTGCGAGAGAGGTATCGAAAGCGGAAACTGTGAGCACCAATCTGATCTCTAATAGATAACTAACCTTTGTTTCTCCAGGCAGAGGAGCAGTTTGTATGTAGACAACGATGTCTATCGGCAGGAATCTCTTATGTCGCTTCAATGATTATGATCGTCTCCTTCTGTGTTTCATTCATGATTAATTGCGTTTGATTGGCAATGAATACATACTGGTATATATGGATAAAATTATTCGTGAGAAGACACACATTAAAACGAAGGGATAGCACAATCGAAATGAAGAAATTAGATCAGAATATAACTAGCTAAAGGGGCGTCCAGCAACTAGCAGATGTATGTAAAAAATTTTTTTTAAAACAATCAATATACATAGAGTTCCTGATAAAATTCGTTCTTGCATACTGTAGAAAACTTGAATCCTAGCACGAAAATCCTTTGGGCTCACGATACTGTACTTTGGCATAGACGACGCCAAGCAAGATGACGTCACGCATGGCCATGTAACCGACCACGTAACCAATTTTGTTTTTGCTATCGATTTCGCTTGCTTATGATTTGTTCATCTTATTTTGCTTTGCCTATCAATTCTTATTTCAGTTTGCACTTCGGCAGACGTCAATCGACGGGACCGGAGCGGAATGGCGAATAGACGACGGGCTCGGGTTTGTCTTTTCACTTGTACGAATTTTGTGGTAATTGTTTATGTACAGCAGGAAGATGATGAATGGACGAAGGACGACGAGACGATCGCTCAATTCGTTCGCTTCAATTGCCCCACTGAAAGCACTCTGTTTCATGGGAACGAAGTCCACTACTTCAATGGTATTATTCTTGAAATTTTTCTTATGTTCATCTCAGTCTGTGCTAATTCATGTTTTGTTCTAGGAAGCAAAGCTGTGGACACTCTACTCGAGTCAAAATATGGAGTCAAAGCTCAGGTTCGATAAGTTAATTTCTCATTATCGCAGTACAATAGTCTGAGTCGATAGTTCTCGATAGGATTTCTGGTTGGTCTCAATAGTTGTTTTCCTCCGCGTTGAGTAAATCTGAAATTGACAGGTAGATGGCCGTTTCTGCACTCGCCGTGCATCCGAGGATTTCATGCAGATAATGTTGGAGAGAAAGATGATTTGGAGAGCAAAGAAACTAGTTCCTAAAAAGAAGGAAAAGAATGAGGATGGAAAGGACGCAACCAAGTCCCCCAAGATGAAGGAACCGAAGGGAAAGAAGGAGAAAGCTGAAGATAAAAAGAGGGAAGAGGAGGATGAGGTACTTTACTACTATGCAGTTTTGAGAATAAGTACTATGAATATAATTCTCAATCTGGGCTTCTGAAGAAGAGCCATTAAAGTACCTCTCCAGGCAAGCATTTAGTTCTAATTCCCGCGTAAGATATCGACGTGATTGCTCCGTACAGTACAGCTTGATAGTCCTATGCAGATTCTGGCGTACCGTAGTTTTGGTGATCTACTTTGGAATGGATTTGATCTATTTGGGCTGGATTTGACCTACCTGGCAGGGATTTTTGATCTACCTTGGAATTTACTTGGGGTAGATTTGATCTACCTTGGAATGGATCTAACTATGGTATAACAGAATAAGCGTGGGACTATCAAGATGTACTGTACGGAGCAATCCACTCGATAATCAAACTTCATTCGATCACAAGCCTGAATGCTATTAGCGGCCATTTTTTCTTCGATACCATTCTTATGCAGCTTATTTCTTTGGATAGCCCCTTTTGAAAACATAATATGAGAGGGTCAACTTTTTCCCTGGAGAGGTGCTTTGAATGAGGTATTATCTTATTGGCTTCACAATGAGAAATATGCATAACAATGAATATTACTCTTTGAAGGTGGATGAGACTGATGCCGAGAAGAAGGAAGAAGATAAGGGAGAGAAGAAAAAGAAGGTTTGATTGTTCTAATTTATTTATTTACCGGTTGTTATTCATTCAATATGTTTATTTCTGGGTGGTTATATTTTTAATATTAATTAGAAGGAAAAGCTTTGAGGTCAAACTGGTGGAGCATCCTCTTCAACATTTCAACGATGCGAATGACTGCTATGTATGGATCTATGACCCGACTCCTCTCTATAAAAAACTCATTGGAATTCTCATGAGTTAGTATTCTTTTTGGTTTGTTTGTATTTCAAAACCACTAGCAAAATTTAGCTGTCGTCACCATCAGAATTATATTTGAGATATGTACTCATTATGATTGCTGCTTTACCGATCTTTATTTCAGTCGTGGGAGCTATTGGATGTTGTTGTTTCCCTCTTTGGCCACCAATTGTCCGTCAAGGAGTCTACTATCTATCCATGACTGGAATCGGATTCTTCGGAGTTATCATTGGTGTTGCTATTGGTCAGTCCCAGTTTCATTGAATGTTTTTGTTCCAAAATTTACTTTATATCCCATTTACACCTAGATATGCCATTCTTTGAGGAGGATGCGTATTGATCTATTATGGTGTTCTCCTTTGAGCTCGTACGATTCTCTTCGGTCTAATCTGGCTAGTGACCGGAGGAGAACACAAACTGTGGATTCTTCCCAATCTCACTGAAGATGTCGGATTCTTCGAGAGTTTTAAGCCTTGGTAAGATCGTATTTCACTAGTGAATTCATTTCAATATTACACTTGATTTAGGGCATCTTTTACAAATATTAAATTAGCTTTTATCTTCTTTATTATTTTCCGTCTTTTGCATTTGCTCTCCATGCGCTTAAAATTAGATTCTACCATAATAAAAAGGTATCCAAATGTCTTTAAAAATATTTCAGGTATTCTTACGAAAGAGCTAGTGAGCTTGAGAAGAAGAAGAAAGAAAGGGATGAGAAGAAGAAGGGAAAGAAGGAGAAGAACAGTGATAATGAGGTTAGATACTATATTAAGCAAAAGAAAGCGGCTTTGACACTCGAAGTAGCACAGATTTTCAAAACTAATGTCATTTCTCAACCGTGCAACGTTGAATAATAAGAGGGGGTCATTTTTTTGATGGAGTAGGTACTTCAAGTAATAAAAATTTGTCATATAATATGAGAAAAAATGAAATATCCCTAGTGATATAACTCATATTACTGGTGATAAGACACGTCGACAAGGAAAATTCGAAATAGGACATTTCGAAAAGTGACGTTTCGAAAGAAAAAATGTTCATACATATTTTCGTGTATTTTTTGTTCACATTTTCGAATTCCTCTTCCTGATTTGACATAGAATTGATAAATTAAAAGGAGAAAATAGTGTTTAACAAAGAGAAAATGGGTTCCAAAGTGATGTGCGCGCTCCGCGGAGGTTTGCGAAATGTCCTATTTCGAAATTTCTTTGTCGAAATGTCTTATCACCATATTACTAGGGATATTTTTTAAAAAATTTTTAAAAGATAACGATGTTAAAGTGATATATCACCGTTTGTAAGGAATTCGATATTTGCTTACAGGCGGAGAGTGAAAAGAAGGAAGAGAAGAAGGAGAAAGAATCTGAAGAGTCAAAGGATGCATCTCAGGTACTTATATTTCCATCTCATTCGACTAAATTTTATCAGATGAAAATTTAAATCTCGATGAACTCGAAAATCAATTATATGTTAGTTGGATATATTATAAACATTTTTCAATGGCACTAGGTTGGATGACAGCCCACTGGATTAGAACAATAAATGGTCTCCCAGTACTGTGAGAACAGAAATCGTAGTTACGTGGTGTGGACCGGAGTTTACCTAATCCGCGGCCCATTCGTTTATGGTGAGATTGCACGCGGAACGGAAATGTATTTGTTTTCTTCAAATTCTCCAATCAACTCGTGTTTTATTGATTTCATTTGCGTGTATTTCATTTAAATAATGTAAAATCAATAAAACACGAGTTTAATTGAGAACTTGACGAAAACAAAATAAATTCTTGTTCCGCGTGCAACCTCACCATAAACGAATATGCCGGGGATCAGGTAAACTCCGGCCCACACCACGTAACTACGATTTCTGTTCTCACAATAATTCCTCATATGGTTCTTAGAACATTATGGAACCGACTGAGATAATAGTGGAAGACTTTTTTTGGTTATCATCCTAGCGTGTGCCAAAAAACATACTCGAGCCTTTTTTATATTTGTAACCCACATAGTAGGAGTTGCATCATTGATTTGGCCCGTCTTTTTTATCTGTGGAAGTAATCTGTGTTGATAAAGTGTCCCATTTGAGACTTGTGGAAGCGCCTCTGATAATTCGGAAGATGATAGTCAAGGAAGCGATGTGGATGAAGAAGAAGCCAACGAGGTAAAATTGTTTATTATTACTATCTATTGAATCGATGGATATCCTATTCTCTCCACCCCCCCCTCCCCCTCCTTCTTCCTCTGTATAGAGACAGATCTCCCCCTCATTCTAGAGTGCTCCCCCTACTCCTGCCACTGAACAGCCTCGGAAGCGTCGCCCTCGTAAGGACGATGGAGATTTTGTCATCGTCAACAAATAAGTACCCTCTACTTCTTGCTCAATTTACGGTTTTCCTCTTTTTGGTGTAGGGTACGGTAGGAGTTGTGTCTTGTATAGATGGTGCATTTCCTTTTTTTCATTGTTCTCATTGTATGATATAACATAGTATGCATAGTATAACCTTATATCTATCTGTGATACTAGAATCTGTTTCTAGATAAGCTATTCGTCCAAACTAGTCTCTTTCCAATTCCTATCAGAGAACTCGTTTCAAACTGAATGTCAAAATTGAAAGCTGTTTGAAAGGCTGTCGAATGGAAAGATTCGAAAGAAACTTATTTCTGTCCTTTCATGTACTGTTTCCCCGTGTTTACCTGATGAATGTTATGTGAAGTTTGACTATGCAGTGTATAGATACACAAAGTGATATCTAATGAATTTTTATTACGGAATTATGAGAGCGGACATCACTGAAAGAAAGTGATGTACGACTTGAGCTTGTACAGTCTCGTGGTGTCATTTCCAATTTTGACAAGTGGAGAATTGATTGCATTCTTGAGTTGAGTGAGAGTAGAGTTGTCCACCTAGATTAAAGGATGATGAGGGTATAGAGGCCGCGTGGTCTAAGAAATCGGCAAGGTTAATTCATGATGAACTGCAATAACGTATATAGGTAGGTCGAGGCTCTGAGCTAAAAAAAAACGGACATCTTCGACCTACCTAATTACGTTTTTCCGCCTTAGACTCGGCCATAGATAGATGCGTTGTTTTACACAGTATTTCCATCTAGGCTAGAGATGATGAAAAAATGGAATGACCGAGATGCGATCTGTCAATTCAATCTAGTAATAGATGTATAAAGATGATACGATAGATGAAGCAGCCTTGATCAGAGATGACTGAGCTACTGCCAAATTCTGCTTAAATGCATCGTCGTGAGATGATTTGATAGATTCGAACTGAAGAAGAATGAGATGTAAAGAAGAAAGGAAGAAGGAAGAGAACCTGATCGATCAGAGTAGAATTGACTACTTTCTTAGCTTCTTTGATCGTATCGTTGAACATTTTATCGATGAAGCTGAAAAGAATGAATTTTTGCAAGTTAAGATGGAGTTAGACGGACACATACCTACTGGCATCATTCATCTTGAGGAGAATCTCTTTGATCTCACTTCGATTCTATAAAGATCATTTAAGCTTTGCTATTGAAAATGAGAGAGACCTTCTGAAGTTTCTTGACCCAGTTATTGATTGCTTGTTTCGGCTTGGCTGCATTGTTGTACTTATTGGCTATCTGAAATGGTCAGTTTGGCGGGAGGGAGGAGAGGGGGGGGGGGGGGGGGAGAAGGGAAGCGAAGGACCTCCTCAATCTGCTTATCAGTCAGCGAGTAGTTGGCCAATTTCTGGTTGAAGAAGGTGGAGTTGAGAGAGTGAATACTGCCACAGAGAAAGGAGAGAAGAAGAGAGGAGACAAGAATACGGAACATCCTCAAGGATGAACAATCATTGACAATCTTTATTCACTACTGATCTCTTTAAACATGGGTTCGTGAAACTGATACAACGATTGAGATACACAATTTCGTAAACGAAAGCATCACATTTTCCTACTGATAGAAGGAGTGAATATAATGGGGGAAGGGGAGGGGGTGTGATCATTAATCCAATACTCCCACTTTGGGAGGATTTAACCAGATAATCCCATGATGATGAATTCACCGTACATTTTTTCTTCTGTTCCAATAACCAACAAAGTTGTTCGTGCTCTTCGGATGAACTCTAATTGGAGGATCAACTGTTCCACTTAGAATCACTATCTACACACAATGCAATAACTGTACCACTCCACTGGACTTCATCTTGACTCCACTCATTCCGAGTCTACCAGCAACCACAACTGACTATCTTCTATTTACTATTTATTAGTGTGATGATCAAACAATACGATAAGTAGTAATCACAAATCTTTATTCTAATTCTCTAGTTAATTCCTTCTCCTTCCATCTCTCATTCTTTTCGTGGAGTGGTTGCCTTTGATTTGGCAGCACTCTTCTGCATTTTGCCCACTGTCTGATCATAGACGAAACTGAAAGAGGAGATAGTATCAGTTAAATAAACATACATTATTCACTAGAATGCATCAGAGAAAGTCCACAGTCCAGCTTTGTATGAGGCGCATGCGATATTGTATGCACTCACTGCCATTTGCTGTAATGAGGGACATAGTATAGACCCCCATCCCCCTTCCTCTCCCCCTTATTGACCTACCTTCGTCTCTTCCGGATGCTTCTTGTAGAATGTATGGACGATGCAACATTTCAAGAAGAAGGGTCGGATTGCCTCAGTCAGACAGTCAGTCACAGCATTGTATACCGCCAGGATCGATCTGGAGAGACAAGTACCGTACTAGAGAGATACGGTAGTCATTGACGAACTGGAAGATGAATTTGACGAGGGCGATAATGATAAGGAAGGCAGAGATGGTTGCGTCAGTTGCCAGTGCCATTATCGTCTGCTTCATGTCGGGATCAATATCCTCTTTGGATCGAGGCCAGATGGGGGAGAATCCAGGAGGAGTGGGAGCAACGGCATCAGCAAGGTTAGAGAAGGAATTGTCCCGATGAGACTTCCCACGTCTGCCTGCTAATCGATATTACGATATTGACCGTGATATCTAGATATTCGGGTACGGTAGAAGATCTACGCGAGAGGAATCTAGATATATGGAAAATACATTACTTCTTGCATTCGGAGAGGGCATTCCAGATTGAGACATGTCGCGTCGACCGTTGTTAATCAGACCAGTTGTAGAAAATGAATGGAGAACGAGATGGAAAGATCGGATCACAAGAATGAGATGCAAATCATATGTTCTGATTATTCGGGAATTCGATTTTACTCTTGTGATTGCCGTGCACTTTTGAAGTCGATATTTATATTGTTTTATTTTTGTTACAATTTTGCAATAAAATTACTGAACTTATATAATCCCAAATATTGAAGAAGTCCGTAAATGCATCATTTGGTGATTTGACAGCACTAACTTACCGTAACCATTCCACTCTTGAATTTCCGCGTTCCACGTCATTTCTGACTCTTTTTCGTCTTTTATTTATAAATATATCGGTTTAAATACGTTTAGACTCATTTACTTGCAGTCAAACACGTATTTAAGATAAATGCGAAATCGACTCTAGCTAACAAACCGGAAACATGATGAACTTCGAAGTTAGTTCGACGAAACGTAAGTTATTATTTAACCTTATTATTTATATCGGCTTTCCCTTTCTTCTATCCTCCATTAAGCCATACACTTCCTAATTTTGTAGAAATCGGAGTCGGATTGACGGCTTTCGGTGTGTTTTTCCTCTTCCTCGGCGTTCTTCTCTTCTTGGATCGAGCACTTCTCGCCATCGGAAATGTAAGATATGCGTTCATACAGTTTCTCCCATCATACGTTGAATGCTATTAGGCTTTGCGCTTGAGACAAGTAGCATTGCATGACTTGATATAGCTTTGATTGGCGATTGATATAGTTGCTTGTCCTTATCCTTATTGGGAGAGCGACAAAACAGCGACGGAGCACAGCTCAGCTGTCAGTTGGGCAAGTTCAATGAGAGTGATCTCAATGTTATCAGAATGAATACCGTAACCCAGAACAAAATTCAGATTCGTGGGTCAGAAATTTTCCAATCATTCATATAGCCTCAAAATAATTCGATCGTGGTAAACTACAGTAGGTAGAATTATTTTGAGACATATAGAGAAATTATTGGAAAATTTCTGACCCACGGAACTAAATTTGGTTCTGGGTTAAGCCGGTAGTCGTACTGATAACAATGAGATAAGTTTAATTGAACTTGGCTAACTCACAGCCGAGCTGTGCTCTGCTGTTGTTTTGTCGCCCTCCCTCCTTATTATGTTGTTCATATCTTGATCTCTAGTATTGCAGCTTCTCTTCATAGTCGGAATAACATTCATAATCGGAATCCATCGGACATTCGTGTTCTTCTTCGAATGGAGAAAACTGAAGGTTGGCTGCTGTCATTAACTTCGTGTGCGAAAATTAAAATTCTAATTTCATAATTGTACTCCAAAACGTTGCGGTGTAGAATGGAAGTGTTTATCAAAATCATCAGATTACGCTACTTAGTCGCCTCTTAATTACGTATTGTTCCAGGGCAGTTCGTTATTCTTCGGAGGCATTCTGATCGTTCTATTCGGTTGGCCTCTTATCGGAATCGTCCTCGAGATATGGGGATTCATCCTTCTATTTGGGTTTGTTTAGTTTCATTTAATTGTTTATTCGCTATATTACTTAATAGAACGATGTTATTTTGGTGGCTCTGTCCGTATTAGCCGAACGCTCTTCATACGGAACTTGTTTTATAGAGGCGAGTAGATACCAGATGGAATAATAGAGGCATACTCAAGCACCATAGTTATTTAGACTAAAAGAGATGATGATAAATGTCAAATAATAGTAGTGTAATTGCAGTGGATTCCTTCCTGGTATCGTGAATCTTCTTCGGAGTATCCCGGGAATCAGCACTATCACCTACCTTCCTGGAATTAGACAAGTTTGTTTTAAAACTCTTCTTTACGGATATAATCAATAATCAATAATCAAGGTATCTACTATTTCGTGACTTGGATCCAGTTTTCATACTATAATAGGGATAGGGATATTGAGTGGTTCTCTACTCCTCATACTCTTTGTGATTGCAGTGTCTCGATCAACTGGCACCTGAACACAAGTATCCCGTCTGAGGTTGAATCTACCCATCCCCAATATGGTTCTTCTCTCCATATTTGTATTGTACGGTGCCTCTCACGACTACAGGTCTCTCAATTCCTCATTATTATTTCTTTCTCACTCTTCTATCAAAGAAATTCCGTAGGCAACTTAGAAAACGAGAGGAAAGATGACGATAGCGACATGAAACCTATGAACATAGACCATAATGACTCCCCAGTCTACCCACCTATTATTTATTGTATTGACCTTTCCCCTTTCACCTATTTTAGGATAGGATTACTTGAGTGTATATAGAATACTGAAAGTCACGTAACATAGAGAATATCTTCATAAAATCCAGTTGTAACTTATTTGCGATATGTTCGTGCCTTCATATCACTATGATCGTGATTACTTCTTTGTTCTTTGCGACATAAATACATGAAATATGAAGTGTCAAAATATGGTAGATACAATATATGGAAGGGAACGAGTGGGATAAGTGGATGGATGGATGGGGATCTAATGAGCACGTGAGAAATAGTTCTTGTCTTTTCCATTCAGCCAGTAAGTGAGCATTGTGCCCTCCTTTCCCTTGAAAATAGGAGAGTCCATTAGATATCCCCTCTCTCCTTACCTTTATCTCAACTTCTCCTCTCTTCTCAATCATGAATTCTGGATATTCATTGGATAGGAGATTCCTGGCTGATTCACTGATCTGAGTACGATCCGGATCTCCCGTACTCTCCATACGAGAGGCCACATTCACCTCAAATTGACCATGACAACTCGATCGATATCACATTCCTACCGTATCTCCGAAGAGACAGTATCTGGGGGCATTGACTCCCACAACTCCTGCTGCGACTGTTCCTGAATGGAAACCAAGTCGGCATCGAATCCTCTGATCCTTTCTATGAGGTATCTCGAAGTGTTTGAGGAACTGTAAGGGATACGGTAGTGGATGGATGACATATTCCATATACCTCGAATATCTCGAGTGCAATATCCGCTACATGAGCAACGTGTCTCTTTCCATTCTCCTCCGGGATACCTGATTTTGAAAAAAAATTATACTTATTAATTAAAAGCTATGTTTTGTTGACCAGATCACGACAATTATCGCTACTGGGTGTATCTAATCACGTAGTGAGATGGCTGGAATCTTTTTTTTTCTAGAAAGCCGCGATTCGAAATCCGTATAGAATTACGGTACCCGAGACGACCATGTACGCATCGCCGATCGTTTCCACTTTGTATGCCTCATGTCGATTGATGATCTCATCGAATCCAGAATAGACACTATTGAGCATTGTGACAACTGAATGGTATTGATTGGAAGGGCGGGAGGCTACCGTATACCCTCGAGTGGAGTCGAACTAGAGCATAGTTTAGTGAATCCCACTACATCAGAGAAGAGAATAGTGGCAGACATGAACTGTTTGGGAGGGACTGGACGACCATTCTTCAGCTCATTCGCCACGTATCTCAATGGGGAGATTACGGTACTCGATCGATAACTGAGATACAGTACTTGGGAAGGAGTTGAGATAGTAAACGATCTGCACGGATATTCGCATCCTCCAGCATACCAGTACGCTCTTTAACGATCTTCTCTAGGTTATTGGCATACTGAAAGAATTGATTATCGATTGATGGAAAGTGTTACTGTATACCTCTTCCATCATGCGCATCATTGAATCGACAAGGGATCCCTTCCTGAAAAGGATTACTGTATTGATGAAGGAAGAGATGGACTGACGTCTTGAGATAGGATTCAGTTGATAGTCTTACTCGTCTAATTGTAGGACGGACTTCAGGAGTGTCATGCCAACAATCCTGAATAGAGGGAGTAATGGGGAGGGGGGGAGGGGGGGGGGAGGGGGAAGGGGGGGGGAGTTTCTTCCCCTCAGAGACAATAAGGGAGTAACCTGAAGGAGAGCAATGAGATCAGGATGAGTGACTCTATCCTTCTGTACTGCTGGACGGGCTATCTTCTCTCCAGCTATGGCCTTTGTTGCCAATTCTGAAGGTCACTCGGGATATGAATTAGAATGAGAATGAAGATATGAGTCTCTACCAGTCATATCGAGTTTCTCGTTGAACGGCATCTTCCGGAATAGAATCTCATAGATTACAATGCCGAATGCATAGATATCAGCAGCTCTGAAGACGATGGATCGATGATCTCTGATCTCGTCTCTTCTAAACGTGTCGAACCTCCTTCTATCTTGACTCTGTTCCACCCATTTCTGATCCATTCGACGACTCGCATTGTTATTATTGTTATTGTGCATTTCCGGTGCAACATACAGAATCCCTGGAATAAAAATAGAATGGAAATATAAGATATTTATAAATATACTATAATCTAATGACTGACCCTGTTTCTGATCACTTCCACTCTTTTCATCCTCGTCCTTCAGTGTCTCACTGTTAATCGATCCACTTTTCTGCCATCTCTGAAGTGGATCCGCGATTCCTGAATAGATGGTAGATCACAGCATCTATCAATCGATTGTCAATACCGTAATCAGTCAGTTTGACGAGCCAGTTTCGATCGATGAGAGCAGACCAAGTAGTGAGAGATCCATGATATCCAATTGGAGAAGAATGAAGATACTCAAGACCCTAATAATATCCATTAAAATACGAATGAGTCTCTCTTTCCATCACCAGAGTGATATCTCTAACGAATGCTCCATGGAATTTAGCATCGAGAGCGAATTGATCGTTGTAGATGAGATCCTGTATGGAACAGTGATTAGTCATGGAATGCCAATGGGATCTGGACCTGTAGTTAGGGCACTAGGTCGAATGATAACCGACTGGATGAGAACCAAAAAAAAATTCGTCTCCCAGTATTTTGTCAGTATCGTACTTCGTAAACATTCCCGAACAAATTTACATTTTGTAAATAATTTACATTTTTTGCATTTTGCTGGTTCGATACTAAAAATTATAATTATCGTTTCTTTTTTTTTTGTCCACCACGAAAACCGGGCAGATACAAAAATCTGACGGTGAAATATTCCTTGAAATACGATTAAAAAGAGAGCAATTATTATGTAAATTGAAAAGAAACTGAGATTACGGTAGGGACGAGGGTTTTAATCGATACTACCGTAATCTTTACTATTTTGTTCTCTTTTTAATCGTATTTCTAGGAATATTTCACCGTCGGATTTTTGTATTTGCCCGGAATTGTGGACAAAAAATAAGAAACACTAATTATAATTTTTAGTATCGAACCAGCAAAATGCAAAAAATTTAAATTTGTTCGGGAATGTTTACGAAGTACGATATGGTCAATATGATCAACTGAACCATCTGAGAAAATACTGGGAGATGACATTTTTTTTGGTTCTCATCCAGTCGGTTATCATCCGACGGTGATCATCCGACCTAGATAGTGCCGTAGTTAGGGCCCCCAAAGTGGAAATCCAACTTTCCGGAATCAGGTCAAGAATAGGCTCATGTGACCGTCAGGGTCTCAATATCATTTTTGCTTTTGGAGGTATGTCGATTGCTCTTCTCCCAAGCCCGTGAGAGCTTCCGAGGCGCGCGCGACTCCCCTAGTCAGAGAGGACGGAGTGGCGAGATGAGAGAGAAAGGGGCGGAGCCACTCTCGCACGCGTCTCTCTCTCTCCCCCCGCTCTCTCCTCCCGCGCTCGTATTTAATTCGAGCACAATTCAGGGAAAATTATTAAAAATCCACTTTTGTGCTTAAAATTCCTGTAAAATGCAAATAAATCTTTATAGAGTGCGAGGTTTTGTGTGCGCCTCTTCACAATGGCATTTTGAGCTGTTTCGACTTGCTTCCTTGGGTTCTTGACCTACTGGGAGAAGAGAGGCACAAACTCTCATAGCATCAATCGATAGAGGGTGCTCATAGCTACCGATCGAGCTTTTGGATGAGCGATTTGGTTGCGAATGAAAGTTGTGCTCCCTCGATCTCGCTTTTGAGGGGAATCGTGTCGAGGGAAAGGGCGGGGCTTGTGGCCCCTACCTGCAGTGTCTTGTGGCCCCTACCTCACGGAGGTTCAGACACAGTAACTAAAAGTGGCAGCCAAACAATTCAAATTGAAAAGCGCGCGTTCGAGGCCATTCCAAAAAGCAACGAGAGAGACTCTCTCAGAGAGTGTGTGAAAAGAGGAGACGACACTCCCAGTGTATTTTAAGAGACCGCCTCGGTTATTTTGGAGTATGGGCAGGACATCGATATCACCGATCTGGTCCAACCTTTTTCCCTGGATACCCCCATGCGTACCCATCACCAAACGGGCCACTATATGATTCAGATCATTGAAACATAAAAATGAAAGGATATCGAATTTTGAAAACTCGAAAATCAGATAAAAATAACAGAACGATCTGGTTCCAAAGTGAGTATGCCATATTACATACATGCATAGACAACAAAAAAACGTTTTAAGTTGGTCCGAAATTTCGATCCCAAACTAGTTTTTTCAACTTCTGAAAATGGTTTGGGAATTTTTAAAAATCCATATGTGAAAACCGCACCTTCTCACTAGCTACATCTTGTAGGGTATTAAATTCTGCGTCGAATAAGCTAAATGACTTAAAAAATTGATAGTCATATTTTTTGATATATGGCCCTGAAAGAGTCAGTTGAAAAAAAAGTTTTCAGAAGCTCATCAATATGGTACTCATTTTGAAGCCTACATCGAGTACTTCATTTATTGTGTTGACAGTTTTACCTGAAATTCATCTTTGGACGAGTTAGAACTATGAAAATTAAAACAAATTCAGAAATTTTCATTTAAAAAAAAAATTCGAAATCGCACTCTTATGGTACTATATTGTTCACAGATCAATTTCAGATAAACCTATCAACACAAAAAATTAGTACTCGATGTGGGCTTCAAAATTAGTACCAAATTGATGGGGTTCTGAAAACTTTTTTTTAAAAACTCACTCTTTCAGTGCCATAGATCAAAAAATAGGATCATCAATTTTTTAAGTCACTTAGCTTATTCGACGCACAATTCTATGCTCTACAAGATGTGCGTAGTGAGATGTTGCGGATTTCTCATTTGTATTTTTGAATTTAAAAGTTCAGAATTTTGTGAATTTTCATGGTAGTAACATGTTCCAACCTCAATTTTACATTATACTATCAACGAAAAAAATGAAGTATTCGATGTGGGCTTCAAAATGAGTACCATATTGATAGGGTTCTGAAGACTTTTTTTCAACTGTCTCTTTCAGGGCCATATATAAAAAAAAATAGGACTATCAATTTTTTAAGTCATTTAGCTTATTCGACGTAGAATTTAATACCCTACAAGATGTAGTTAGTGAGAAGGTGCGGTTTTCACATATGGATTTTTAAAAATTCCCAAACCATTTTCAGAAGTTGAAAAAAACTAGTTTGGGATCGAAATTTCGGACCAACTTAAAATGTGTTTTTGTTGTCTAGGCATGTATGTAATATTGGCCTACTCACTTTGGACCCAGATCGTTCGGTTATTTTTATCTGATTTTCGAGTTTTCAAAATTCGATATCCTGGCATTTATATGTTTCAATGATCTTTACCATATAGTGACCCGTTTGGTGATGGGGACCCATGGGGGTATCCAGGGAAAAAGTTTGGGCCGGATCGGTGATATCGATGTCCGGCCCTAACGGCCGAATCCTCGAAAATAAAGGAGCCGGTCTCTTAAATGTTGGTAGAAGGCGATTTTGTACCTGCAAAGTTCCCCGGCTACAAAATTTCCATAGAAGGAGCATCTCTGATCTCTCATTGAAGGCCATTCCCAGATATGGATTGAGATTGTCGTGAACTGCTTGTTTCATCTGCAATTATTATATCTCCTCTTCTCCCATCTCTCACATTTCATCTGATAAAATAAGGATGGATATTGAGTGAGTCAAATCGAGAGATTTAAACGGGATTTCTCTCCCCAATGGCTTCCCTTCCCTTCCCTCTTCTTCTCTTCTCTGAGTACACTTGTATGTCTTCATCCTTTCAATTGATTCTCTTCACCTTCGTCAGAAGTTGTAAATCGACTCTAGCGAACTTGATGGGTCTTCTCTGTTCGTATTGATGGAATGTTGCATGAGTGTTCGTCCCGATTATAGCATGATTCTGTCAATATACAATATCATTCCATCCCTCGTCTCACCATACCTTGATCATGGCATTTCCCATATTAGACAGTTTAGTTCTTTGTGATCCGAGTGACAACTGAAATGATTTCCTTTCTCTCCTCTAAATTGGAATGATCTTACCATCGATTTAACGGCTTCTTCATCAACAATCTGCATATCATCTCTGAAGACTCTCCATGGCATCTTGTTAAGGGCACGATCAGCACTGCAATTATTCCCTTTTTGCAATAGACGGAATATTGTCTCGATGGCAGGACTCTTCGTGCACTCGCATGATCTTGGATACAGCCCCTTCCCCCCCCCCCCTTCCCCCCCCCCCTCCCCCCCTCCCCCCTCTCCCCCTCCCCCTCCTCAACTGACAGATGTCTCCTGACGAAGAATGCAGATGCGATGGCAATGAGTGCGAGTATGACGGCAGAGACAGTGACGATGACTAGAGTGTAGTCACACTTCTCCCCTCTACAATCACTTGTCCATTGACTCTCTCGACTACAGTAACCTGAATCCACAAGCAGGTTCCTGCAGTGGCATCTTCCCATCGGCTGAATTCCAGAATCCGGAAGTGACGTCAGTCACAGTCTAAAGAGATGGAATAGAGGGATTCATTGAGTGGATCTCTCACTATTTTGTAGCATCCATCGCCTGTCTTTGATCCATCACAATTATCGATTATGGAGGGAGTCATATTGGCAATAGGCATGATTCGATTCCGTTCCTTCGATACATAGTATGCTATAATCCACTCATTCTCTCATCATTCAGTGTGATCATTCTAACCTGAATAGAAGGCCAATCTTTCAGCTTGATCGTCCAGAAGTACCGTACCACTTCCCACACCAGCATTAGATACCATTCCTGAGATTATCGATTGCGAACTGACTTGGAGATTGATACAAACCAGGGAATGTCATCTTTCTCATTATATTCCACATGACTCTTCCATCTGTGATCTTTTTGAAATCTCCAGTTGTGTTGAGAACTCTTCGACCTGGAGAGAATTATTTGAGTGAAGATCTTCCCATGATTTGACCTACCGGCGATTCCGAATATCTTCATCGAATCCCACAGATTGATGTACCCGTAGATATTGGTCTGAACAATATAAATGAAATTATTTTAAATGATAATTCTACCAGATCGATGTCTTTCTCTGTAATTCCTGCAGTCTTGAGTCTGAAATGAAATGATTTCCTTTCTCTCCTCACAATTGGAATGATCTTACCTTTCGAGGAAAGGAGTAATGAGTCTGTCATCGAATCCATTCACATCGTCGATCTAAAGAGGAATATTGAATACGATTATGAGAACTTTAACGGACCAGAATGCAGTTTCCATATAGATTCATGGTTCGATCGAGTAATTCAGATGAAGAACCGACGAATGGAGAGGCACCATTCTCTCCCTCCTCAATGGAATGGAATGGAGAGAGAGAGAGAGAGAGAGAAAGAGAGAGAAAGAAGGAATTATTACTTGAATCCATGGGAAGATGAATACGAAGTCAGTAGTGGATAGACCAGCCTTTCCAGTTGCCTCACGAAAGAGGGAAGTCATATCACGGACAGATGAGAACATCACGATTATTACTCAATTCACACTAATTAGTACAATCCCTTCTCCAATTGTCTTACTTCTACTCGTGCTTCTTATTTCTTCCATCTGTCCACTATTCACCATATCATTCACATTCATCGATTCTTCGAACAGAATCTGCCAATTACTCCATTTCACTCAATCTAAGGTGGTTCTCAAACCTTCTTAGCCACATTGATTCCATTGGCTCTGAATGCTGTCTCGAATGCGATAATTCTCTCGTAAGCCGATGCTCCAGTGTTGGAGATGAAGGCGACCTACAAATGAATATGGATGGGCTCATCCATCATTGGAGACATACTCGATTCCAGTTGTAGTGTTTGATGAAAGCTGCAGTGACGGAGGCAATACTGTTCACGGATCTGATAGAAGAGAGGGGAGAGAGAGGGAGAGAAAGAAGGAGAGAGGGAGAGAGGGAGGGAGAGAGAGGGAGAGAGGGGAGGGAGAGAGAGAAGGATAGAGGGGAGGGAGTGAGGGAGAGAGGGGAGGGAGAGAGAGAGGGAGAGAGGGGAGGGAGAGAGAGAGGGAGAGAGGGGAGGGAGAGAGAGAGAGGGAGAGAGGGGAAGGAGATAGAGGGAGAGAGGGGAGGGAGAGAGAGGGAGAGAGGGGAGGGAGAGAGAGAAGGATAGAGGGGAGGGAGTGAGGGAGAGAGGGGAGGGAGAGAGAGAGAGGGAGAGAGGGGAAGGAGATAGAGGGAGAGAGGGGAGGGAGAGAGGGGAGGGAGAGAGGGGAGGGAGAGAGAGAGGGAGAGAGAGGAGGGAGAGAGAGAGGGAGATAGGGAGGGAGGGAGAGAGGGAGAGAGGGGAGGGAGAGAGGGGAGGGAGAGAGAGAGGGAGAGAGGGGAGGGAGAGAGAGGGAGAGAGGGAGGGAGAGAGGGAGGGAGAGAGAGAGGGAGAGAGGGGAGGGAGAGAGAGAGGGAGAGAGGGAGGGAGGGAGAGAGGGAGAGAGGGGAGGGAGAGAGAGAGGGAGAGAGGGGAGGGAGAGAGAGAGGGAGAGAGGGGAGGGAGAGAGAGAGGGAGAGAGGGAGGAGAGAGGGGAGGGAGAGAGAGAGGGAGAGAGAGAGGGAGAGAGAGAGGAGAGAGGAGGGAGGGAGAGAGAGAGGGAGAGAGGGAAGGGAGAGAGAGGAGGGAGAGAGAGAGAAGGAGAGAGGGGAGGGAGCGAGAGAGGGAGAGAGGGGAGGGAGAGAGAGAGAGGGAGAGAGAGAGAGGCGACATTCGAAAACACTAATCAAAACCTGGAATATCACCTCTTTGTGGGAAGGATCTACAGGTTGCATAGAGGAGACCGAGAAAGGGGGGGGAGGGGGGGGGAGTCTGACCTTATGGATACTCTGACGAGTGTCTTGTAGATGCTCTTGTCACTGAGTGCATTCGCAGTCTGCATATAGGCGATGATGGGAACATTCCAGAAGGTTGCCATTGTAGCCACGGGATTATCTCTGAAGGGAAGGGGTGGAAGGGGGGGGGGGGAGGGGGTGATCGAACCAGAGTTGCAGTATGGGCCGAGGAATGCCTTCACTCCATCAACATGGTACATATCAGCTAC
>BTSX01000002.1:17762123-17790573 GCA_036245825.1 Pristionchus entomophagus | reverse complement strand
GTGGTGATTGTGTTGAGAAAGTGAGTGGTCCGAAGTACATCTCCTCTACTGCTGTTCTCGTGTCTGAGGCAGTGAAAGTGGTCACTTGCTTCATCGTCCCTATTCAAGGAGTGCAGTCAGTACCTTCTATTTACCAATTACAGCTTTATTATGGAACATTTAATTGAATATTCATATGTGATCCTATGCTATTTGAATATGGAAGACGTATATTTCTCCTCCAGATTTCCGTCTGCCTGTTCTCATCAGTGCAATCGATCGAGATGTCATCCAGAGACCCGCTGACTTCTTCAAGGTATACCACTCCCCCCCTCCCCCCCTCCTCTCCAATGATGTTCCCCTCCTCAGATGTCAGTCCCTGCCGTTCTCTACGTGGTTCAGAACAATCTGCTGTTCCTCGCCCTGTCTAAATTGGATGCTGCCACCTATCAAGTGAGTGAGAGAGGGGAGTGAAGGGGGGGGGGGGGGGGGTCTAGACTGATCTCTCTTGTGCAGGGTGACATATCAACTGAAGATCCTGACGACAGCCTTCTTCACAGTGGTTATCATGCAACGTAATCTCCTTCGCACTCAATGGATGGCCCTTCTCCTTCTCACGGGAGGAGTCGCTCTTGTACAGGTGAGAGAGAGGGAGAGGGGGGGAGGGGGGGGGGGTGGATGGAAGAGAAAGGGAGGAGAGGGGATCAAACCATGTCCTTCCCAGTAGAAATCACTTCCATTCCTCCAGTATCAGTAATCACATTCTGATTACTTACGCTAAATCTGGTTAATCTCGACATCATTATCATTTCAGATGCCCTCAGGCGATTCATCCAAATCGGAAGTGGCCCACGATGCGAGTGATCATTTCGTCGGTAAGTCATTCCCTCTATCCCCCTTCCCCTCCCCCCCCTCCCCCCCCCCCCCCTTCCTTCTCTCTTCATCCTCATCCTCTTACCTCTCTCAGGCCTTGTTGCTGTCATCGCTGCCTGTCTCACATCTGGATTCGCGGGAGGTTTTCCTTGAGAAGATACTCAAGCAAGGAAGCATCGGATTGTGGTGAGGAATCTTCAACTCGGTACCACATGATAATACATTCGATCACTTCAGATTATTAAAGTGGATTAGGGGATTATGAATAAGACAGACTATGTTGACATCTTGCCGATTAAGCGTTCTTCTCTATCTTCGGTGGCGTATTCATGTGTTGGTTCTATGATGGAGAGGCCATCCAGAGAGATGGACTACTACAGGGATACAATGCCAGTGTATGGACTGTTGTCGCACTCCAGGTGAGAGGGGAACGAGGGAGGAGAGGGGGAGGGGGGAGGGGGGGGTGAGTGACGAGTGCTCCATTCAGGCATACGGTGGTCTGATCATTGCCCTTGTCGTCAAATACGCAGATAATATCCTCAAGGTGAGCCATTCCTTCCTTCCTTTCCCATTATACCACCATTCTCCCGTAAGAATATAGATGAGTATCTCATCTTCATGCCTCCCCCTCCCCACATTCATTCCATTAATTCTATTTATTCCAGGGATTCGCAGTGTCTCTCTCTATAATTCTTTCCTCATTCGTCTCTTGGTTTTTCCTCTCTGATTTCTCCCCTTCCCTGTGAGTTTTCCTATCTCTTGATACACTTCTCGTGTTTTCTTATTCGGAAAAAAGGAATCTGTCACCATATTCTCGGCTAATGTAGTGCTTCAGGGGATAAAGTGTATTCGATCATTGGGTCTAATTCCTTCTAGTTACCGTACTCCTTTCAGGGCCTTCGTTGCGGGAGGATCTCTTGTCATCGGGTCCACTTTCCTCTATGGATACGAGCCAAAGAAACCTTCGGCAATGCACTCTTCTTAAATTATCGATTAGTAGATCAATTTGTGGTTAGATTAGCCTATCGTTGCTTTATCCCTTCGTTTTCCCGTGTCTTTTCTCAATGAGTAGTTGATTGGTTGTATCTGAGAGTATTCCCTTCTTTCATCTCCTCCTTCCATCCACTCCACTCTCCATAAGTCTTCTTCTCATCTCAATCTTATCTTGTAATCATTCTCTCCTCTCTCCCTCTCTCTTTATCTCCACCCCCACTAAGAGGATTCACCACTGGAACCCGCTTCCGATTCTAGAGATCCATAACTCTTTGATTGTTGATACATTGTATTCATACCGTCTCTTCCTCTCAATTCATCCAAAGCCTTGACGAATCTGGTCTTTTTCCTATTCAGATGATGTATTTTTCCTTTTTATTTCCGGTTTTGTTAGCATTATTTTGAGTTGTTTTTACTATTCATAAGAGCACACTGTGATATGTAAAGATGAGAGTGAGTACAGATTATTTATGATAAACAAGTATTTTTTCTGTCATCTGAGATGAAATTAGAGATGCACCGGATTCCACTTTCTCTTCTTGTCTCTATAGCAACAAGGAAAGCTTCCATCCGTATCTTATAGAATGCTCATCCCATCCAACCCCCCCTCTCCCCCCCCCCCCCACCAACACATCCTTCATCCATCCCTTATCCACTCAGAATGAATACTCGATCTCGTACTTCATCTCTCAAAGGGGCGCAATCATCTGCTTCTCTTCCAGTAAGTTATCTACCATCATTCCTTCTCTCTTCCACTCTCAAATAGCCCTGACGTGTCTATCTTGTCCCCCCCCCCCCCTTGTAACACGTAGTTCCTCCCCCTTCATTCCTCCATCCCTTCTACCTTCAATTTCCTGTCATTTCCCCTTCTATCTTTCCTCTAAATATGCTAGTCCGTCTTCTCCTTCAACAGCCAATGTTTAGTCGATTCAAGAAAGATCAGGCAAGTTGTCGTTCATTATCTCCATCTTGATTATTCGGTATTGGAAGATCAGTTGGAATTCGATCTCACTCTCAAATATCTTTGTCTATTGAGAAGAAAAATGAATTGCAGACTCGACAGATTTCAACAGAGGAAGATGAGAAGAGATTGAGGAGGGAATCGACAGGGATGATGGGATCGAGACCTGTTGATAGAAGACTCGATCTATTGAGAGCACGGTTAGAGATGGAGAGAGGAATCTATTGAGAGAGAAGGATCTCAATTGCAGAGAAGCCTTCTCTGAACCGAGTACGACCGTAGAGAAATCGGATAGTGAAGACGATGAGAGGTAGAAACAGATTGGAGAAGGAGAGGAATGGGATGCATTCAGAGAATCTTCATCGGATGATATCAATCCAGTTCCATTTCGATCTGGATTACAATCAAGACAAAGTGATCCCAATCCTCCCAGTAGAGTGAGCCATCCTTATATCTAAGAGTGGGTCTAAATGGAAGGAGTGAGAGAGACTCAACCCGTATCTATCTATCTGAATCCATCTGAATCAATCGTCGAAATGACTCCATCATCCCCTTCCATTTCACTTAGATTGATGAAGTGGTTATCTCCCCCCTCTCCTTAAATCGATTCAAATACCAACTTATTTTCTTAGCCGAGTAGATCACCTCTCTCTCAACGGACAACTTCTGCCTTCTCTCTACCAGTTTCATCCTCTAACGAACTGGAAGACCGGTAAGAATCTTTTCTTATCCCACTATGGGGAATTAATCGTTGTCTCTCTCACTCTTTCCCTTCAGAGATGTACTCACCTATCAGAAGGTTATCGCTCGACTTCAGAGCAATGAAGATATTCATAGAGAGGTAGGAAGTCGATGGTGTATCCGTTCCAAGCCCCCCCCCTCCCCCCCCCCTCCCCCCCCCCTCCCCCTCCCTCCTCGTATTCCCTTGTCTATCCATCTGTCCGTTCTTTCCCTCGTGATGCCCAATCAAAATAATGAATTGAGGTGGCCATTGGAAGGAGGATTGGCTTTTATCGACTTGGCAAGGAATTGGGATCAGGAAACTTCTCCAAAGTGAAGATAGGCAGTCATATTCTCACTAATGGTATACTTGTTATTCGATCTCGTTGATTCGGATGAGAGAGAAGAGGGAGGGAGGGGGAAGGGGGAAGGGGGAAGGGGGAAGGGGGAAGGGGGGCTGGAAGAGAGTCCTCTCAGAACGAGAGAATTTGCGTGTTCTTCTCTACTTTTCGTGAAAGTGAGTGAATATTAATGGAGAGTGTTCGTCAGTCTGGAATCGAGTGAGAGTGCCCTCTCACGAAAGAGAAGAAACACAACATTTCAAATTATTCCAACCTCTTATTCTCTCGTTTCTTTTCTCGAGTGAGCGATGATGAATCCTTTGATGTGGGAGGGGGGGGAGAGAGGGGGGGGAGGAGAGGGGGAGAGGGGGGGAGGGGGGGGGAGTAGTAGTGAGATCTACGATGAATTGAAGTTATCGGATTAGGAAACCATTGAAGAAGAGAGAAGATCTTATGAGAGAGAAGAGAAGAGGAAGAAGATGGAGAGAATCTTTCCATGCTAATGCCCATGCTGCCAAATGTGGAGAGTTGAAAGGGATTAAATTCATAGAACAGATTGATACTCCTTAGATGAATAAGATAGTTTACGAATGAAAATTATCGTAGACATATTTTATCGAAGTTATTTTTCAAATGAAAAATGTGAAATTTAGAACGAGTGGCCGTCAAAATAATGGAGAAAGCTAAGATGGATGCAAAATCACAGAAGTTATTGAGTAGAGAAATAGAGAACATGGAGAAGGCAAAACACCCCAATATCATCCAATTATTCGAGGTGAGTCACATCCATCCTCTCGCTCCTCCCTCCCTCTCCCTCTCTCTGATCTTCGATCTCTCTCCAGGTAGTTGAGACAATCTCCCGTGTTCATCTTGTCTGTGAATATGCCAGAGGAGGTATCTATCTTTCTCTCTTGTATTTATATAAGCTGCACGAAAGAATCGACTTTTTTCATTTGAAGCATATTTCGAATCATCAATTGCCAGCGGCATTCCCCCGCCTACGGCGGGGGAAGCCACTGGCAGACTCCGCGCTTCGCGCGTCGTCTGTCTCCCCCACTCCCATCTCTCTCAGGAAGGTTGCGAAAGTTCTGGAAAGTTATGGTAGTTTCTATGACGAAATATCGCTTCTCCCTCTCTTCTACCGCTCGGGGAAGTTTTGAAAGGTGCTAGAACCTTCCACAGCGAACCTTCTAGAACAGAGAACCTTCTAGAAATTTCCTTAGAGAACCTTCTAGAACTTTCTTCAGAGAAAGTAAGAGTATGTAGTTTGTAGTCTCTAACCTAACGTTTGAAGTTTGTGACCTTTGGTCTCTCTAGTTTGTAGTTCGGTCTACCTAGTTTGTATTTCGGTCTTTCTAGTTTGTAATTTGGTCTTTATAGTTTGTAGTTTGGTCTTCATAGTTTGTACTTTGGTCTTTGACCTTTGTAGTTTGATCTTTGATCTTTACTCTAGGATCGGGGACCCTGAGGGCCGAGGAGGGGACGGGACCAAAAGGGGGCGGAGTCTGAACAGACAGACGCTAGCGCTTTGTATAGGAGTATGATTTGGGGAATGGATTGATTGCAGGAGAATTGTACATGTATGTTCATGAGAAGGGGAAATTACAAGAGAAAGAGGGGAAACTTCTCTTCGCTCAATTGATAGCAGCAGTAGAACATTTGGTTAGTGGACTTATAGCTTGGATTGAGATGAAATGATTCTTCCCTCCTCATCTCAGCATTCTCTCAATATCGCCCATCGGGATATCAAAGCAGAGAATATAATGTTCTCTGAACCAGGAGGATCACTTAGACTCGTCGACTTTGGATTCTCTCGATTCATCGGTGATGGTTTGTTATCTACTTCCTTTTCATTCGGATATTCAATCGAATTTCGAAATACACCGACAAAGAATTGTAAATGATGGCCAAACTGGATGATTCAGAGACAGTGCGAACATTCTGCGGGTCTCCTCCCTATGCAGCCCCTGAACTATTCCAGTGAATTCATCCCATTCTTCTGAATATATCTAATCGATTCAATGTCTAGAAGTGATTCATACGATGGGAAAGCAGTTGATATGTGGGCATGTGGTGTTCTCCTCTACTTCATCTTAGTGGGAGTGACTCCATTCAGAGGAGAAACTGTGCAAGATCTCAAAGGGGTCAGTTGAGGCGATGAGAAGAGAGAAAAAAGAGTATTCATTGTAAGAAGGTATTGGAAGGGAAGTACACTTTTCCTGAATATCTCTCACTGTTCTCACAAGAAGTTATGAGAAGATTATTGGAGATGAAGAGTAAGGAACGAATGAAAGTGGCTGAAGTCAAGGTCTGTTCCTTAGCCATATGATTCAATTGAATCATTGCTCTACACTCGACGTGATAGCTCCACGGAGTTATTATTTTAAATATTTACGATTTGAAGATCAGCGTTTTGAATACAGAGGTCTACGTAGTATTTCAAAGGAATGCATCAATTGCAGCGAATGTATTGGATGAGAGACAGTCGATTCCCAACGGGAATAGAATTGGAAGAACCAAAGGGAACAAGAGAGAGATTGCTCATTTATGGAATTAATGAGCAAATGATTGAAGAGAGTTCATCCAAGGGAGCACGGTCAGTCATTCCCCCACCCCCCCCCCTTCCTCTCCCCTCACTCCCTTCATTCTCTCATTCAGATGTGCAGTGAGTGGGACATATCGATCAGTTTGTTTCCAGATCAGAAGAGAGCAGAGGGAGATGGAGGAAAGAGTGAGTCTCTCTCTTCCTCTCTCTTTTTCTCTTTCTAACTGCTTACCATTTCAGATGAAGAAATTGAAACTACAAGAGGAAGCAACGAGAATCGGAGTAGAAAAAAGAATAGCCAAGAGTGACAGCAAGATTTGTTCCATTCAGTGACCCTCCTCCTTTCCCCCTCCCTTTTCTTCCTTTACTAATGGACCTATCTATCTATCTATTCCCCCCCCCCCCCCCCCATATTCCCTTTCGTGCCTAATTATTAACTATTCGTTCCGATCTGCTATGACGTCCTCACTACGGCTACTCAATTTCTTCTAGAAGCTATTTATTTGCAATTTTTACTAATGAAAGTTGTTGGAATATTTTAATTAAAGAAAAAAATACATTCAACATGAGAATTGAAATGGTTGATCATTTCTAATTCTGTAATCTTATTATTGAGTTGGTCTAGTCAAGAGAGGATCTTATTTCTACATTCACTTCTCCATTCTTCTTTCCTTCTAATCGGTTGTCTCTAAGATGGAGAAGATTGAAATATCTCTCTTCGCCCTTCTCTTCGCTGCTCTCGGGTACTGTATGTACTTGATCCAGGTGGGAATCTCCCTTCTGGATACGGTGGATATCGATCGATTTGAGGAGAAGAACAAGAAAGTGGATGCACTCAATGATAAGATAGCTGCTGCCAGTTTGAGAAGGAAGCAGAAACAGAGAACGAGATCGATTAGTGAGTGGAAGGAGAAGAAGGAGGGGGAGGGGGGGGAAGGGGGGGGGGGGGGGTGGGTCTCTTCCTAGACCTGGGAAGAATGTATGATAGACCATTGAAGAAGGCACACACTCAAAATAACTATGTGCGCGAAATGTGCGGAGAGATTCGTAGTGGGAGAAAGAGTGATACACAAACAATCTCTCTCTCTCTCTCTCTCTCTCTCTCTCTCTTCATTTGATATAAAATGGAGAATTACAGGGAAACGCCTCGGTTCTATGGAAGATCTCACGAGTACCAATACCAGTCTCACTTCGGTGAGAGAGGGAGAGGAGGGGGGAGGGGGGGGGGGGAGTGATGATATCCCCTTTCAGAATCCTTCTCAGAAGAAACCATCGACTCTGTCCTCCCTCCATAACAACAGTGCCCCCACCAAGTGAGTCTCCCCTCTCCCATCCACAGCATCCTCCGATTACAGTAACCATCCTCGTCGTTCCAAGAGCAAGATTTGAAGATGGGATAACGACTATTCCGATCCCCTCACTTGAGATGAATACGACCTTTTGACTATCGTATAAACACAAAAAAATATGACAAACAATATTTTCTACTAGCTGCAGATTTTTAAGTTTTTCTCGATATGAGAGAAATTGAGTAGATGTACCTTGTGTGGTGCACTGAGCACTGAGCTTCTCACTCTCTAGTTTGTAGTCTATGGTGTGCTTCAGTCATCCTTCCCCCCTCCCTCTACTCATTCTTCTCTCATCTCCTCACTCTCCTTCGTCTATCCAGATGGCTTCCCCTTTTCTCTCTCTTTCTCTTCCCGCCTAAAGAACACTTTGCACTCTCAGATAAGGGTCCATACCTTCCTTCCTTCCTCTAGACAACACTCAATGTTATTGCCAGTGGTTCGTATCGTCTTTCCACTCAAACCACTTTATTCTCTTCAATTCTTCCATTTTTTTTCGAATATCATTTCTTATCAGAGATTAGAGTAATAGTTGAAATTTGTTCTCAGAAGTGATCCTAATTAGGAGAATTAGTGTCGATTACCTCTACTTACTTTCCCAGTGCATTCGTGAGGGTGTTCACTTTTACTTGCAAAAAAACGTCTATTAGATGGGGAATTTGATTTATTCAAACCCGAGTTATTATGTCTCCCTTCTATCTCAGAATAAATTATCTGCCTAGTCCTGTGTGTTGAGATGGTTCCACGAGAGAGAAAGCGGTAGACAGATTCATCTCATGGAAACATGAAAACATTTATGTTGCACATTTGCGAAAAACAACACGGAACGAATATAATATTCAAATACATAACGTTGGGGACGGGTCTCTTTGAATTGACGATAGATAGCAGCATTTACTTCTTCATGTAGGCATCGAGTTCAGCGTCCAGTTCCGCCTCGGAATAGCCCGTCTCTTCAAAATAACCAATAAACTGATACCAGAAATCGAGGATGTGATTTTTGACTACCCGATAAGGGACTTACTTTTCCCTCCTTTGCCTTCTCCGCGCGGCTTTCTAGTGTCCATCGTCTTAGAATCATCGAATCGATTATCGTGCTGCCATCCTCTAGTCTGCTCCGGTCTCGAGACCCGACTGAATCATACATTTTCTTCATCAAATAATTGTCGCAGATAAGAACATTCAATATATATATATCGTGTTGACATATTTAGAGAAAATCGAGAGTTCCTCCTCTTTAAAAATAAAATGGAACCACCACTAAAGTAACCCCTCCTCCCTAGGCATATGAACCAAAAAGATTTACCGCTGAATCTGGGAGAATACTTTCGCTTTTGCGATAGGAGTCGGTCGCTCCACCTTCAGTGCAGGTCTCTTCGAATCGACGATAGAGAGAAGGATTGCCTTTCCTAAAAGAACCCATATCAGAAGTCACAAATAGCTTAGCAATTATTGCAAAAAAAATAAACCGTTTCACTTGTTATTACGAACGGTCCAATCTACTGTGTTTAGCAATCATTAATAAGGGATTTTAGGCTTCAGCGTTTGTTTTCATCCGTGCATTTTGCGTCCAGGATCACATAGGAGAAAGATCGGGAATATTGGTCGACTAAATAAATAATTAGCGAATATTTTGTTCCGCTCACCATGCCTACTGTATCTACTGTGGTCCATGACTGTCACAGTCCATGACTCTAACTGAGTTTTTGAATCTTACAATACCATCAACTTTGCATCCACGGAAGTCATTGATTAGTCGCTCTGCATCACTTCTCGATTTAAGAGTGATTGCTCCAGTTCCGATAGACGAGCCAGATTCATCGAAGTGGACGTTGACCTTCGTAAACGAGTATTGAAAGAAGAGCTCCTGTAAAACGTTGATCAGCATTTCAATAGTACTCTGACCCACTCTCTAGACGAGATTGTCAGAGATTCCTACCTCGAGATCTTCTGTTGTGATGTTTTCGTTCAGATTAGAGATGTCGACCTAAATGTGATCGTTGGTCACAAATTCGGGGTACCAAGCTTCACAAATAATTGTCCAGAATCATTGCAACCTTGCATTGTCCAGACGAACGAGGGATAAGCGTAGTCTTCTTCTCGGCGTACATCTCCTCGAACCCGCTGTGATCCCATTTCTAAAAAAAAAGATACTATCACTCAAGCTCGATGGTAATCTCTTTTTAAAAAGAAATATGCCGGGTTCAGAAGCACCCTACCAAGTCTGAAGCAATTTCGGAACGCCTAAAGTTCTCGTCTTAAAATTGGCATCTCTTGCATTTACGACTATTAAACTAGAATTTCGTACAATTGGCATTACGAAAACAAAATAGCGTCAAAAATAAATTGAAACAGAATAGAAAGTGTTAACGTACCCCCTTGACACTATCGCTCTTCTTCTTGATAAATCCAGTCTTGACCGAATTGAGGGAACGACGATTGTTGGAACTTTCACCGCTCACTCGGTGGCTCTTCTTTTGTCTGATAATGTCGTCGAGGGAACGGTTCACGTCGACTCTGACCATCCTCCTACTGAAACTGACGTAGTGAAGGTAAACACGATAGAAGAAAACAAAAATATGGGTAAAAATAAAATGAAATTTGAAATTTACATACAGTACTTAGTTCGAAAATCAATCTGTTCTGTTCAGGAGTCTTCATCCTATTTTTCCTTAAAAGTTATTGACTTATCGATATAAAAAAAATAAACTCAATTTTAGGGATATCGATATAATTTTCTTGAAGTATGAATGAACCAGTCTTCTTAAGAAATGCCGATTTCTTTATCATTGCAGTAATCCATTTACACATGTTCATCTTCCTTCAATGCTATTCATTTCACCTCTATATAGGTATCACGCGTATATTGATAATTTGATAGTTTGTTTAATCAGAAAAGCGTCGCTCCTCCCATTCACCACAGTGACGGGCACAGACTATAAAATAGAGCGCATTCTGACAGACGCAGCGTGCTGATAATTCAGTAATCCGATCGCATCTCACTTATCATTTTATTCTTCACACTCGCATCCACTTCTATTCTGCCGCTGGAGTCATGTCATTGTCATCCATCCTCCTCTATTTAACCTCATGTTCATTTGGCTTCTGTTATCACGGATGCATTCCTTTTACCACTGATAAGCTCTTATCTATATGGCGTGTATTTCCGTCGTTGTCTTTGTTCAGCCATTTTTCCATCACCAATAATCATTTCAATTTCAGGTCGATTTATCGCCTCAATGGGGGAGAACACAAACTTTTGTAAAGATCCTTTATGGGTGAGTGCGATGTACATATTTTGTAGTTTCTTCATAAGTACTAATCTGATCGCACAGATTCCTTCCTTGCAGGTAGACTTCAAAACTACAAGCCAACCTACACTTCCCAACTTCACAACATGTTTCCAACATACCGTACTCACTTACGTTCCCTTTTGCTTCCTACTCGTTCTCTTCCCGATTCTAATGATCCAATCGAGTCGAATCAAATATCGATTCGGACCTCTACCTTGGTCATCCCTCTTCATACTGAGAATGGTGAGGAGTCAATTATCAGAATGAGAAATTGGTTTTGTGCTCAAGAAACACCTTTAATCATCCGTGAAAATGCACATGGGATTATAAATTTCATTCGTATTTACATAATCTCATCGTATGGTAGCACTGATTTCATACTCGAGGACATTTCTATTTGAATCCCTATTTTCCGGAATTTTTTCGCAAAACAAGCAGAAGATGGAGGAGGAATAATATGGAAAATAGTGAGAGAGTTATTAATGGAAGATGTTTGCAGGTGATCTCTGTGTATCTAGCTGCTAATTCCCTTGCTGTCTTCGTATTGAACACATTCTTCCTCGAGGGAACCTACACAGTCGACATCCTCTATCCACTCGTCTGGGCCCTTTTCTTTGTCAGTTTCCGCTGATAAGAATATGGTCGAGTAGAGCGAGAGACGAGAGAGGGGGGTAGGGGAGAGTGTCGTCATCTCACCTACACCTATCACCCTTTTTCAGAACCATTAAAAATCACAGATAATGTGGAAGAAAGATAATAATTGATCATTTGGTTATCAGATTACAAATGTGTTCATCGATTGGAATCGTCGTCGATGTGGTCAAGTATCTTCGGGCATTCAACATCTCTCCCTATTTATCCTATTGGTCTGCACTACTCCGGAACTATACTACCGTATCCAGAATCAGGTAAATAGATGGCACTGTATCACGAGGGAGATAATTTATTGATTGGAGGAGCCTCTCTCAATGTTCATTCTGTTCATGGGGTTCTGGCCAGTTCTCGTCCTCCAGACTATTCTCTACTGTTGGGCAGATAAAAGAAGTGACAATGAGAAAGCAGTGAGGATCAGTGTGTTGAGTGGATGAAATGGCATTTGTAATGACAGGAGAAATCAGAGGAATTGGATTCGTCCTTTGTCAATCGTCTCACTATCTGGTGGTTCACCTCTCTTCCTTTCAAAGGAGCCAAGAAGGATCTCGAGGTTATCCATCCTCTTCATTTCATTCACTAGAGATGTACTTCAGATGCACGATCTATTCGAACTCAACTACGGATCTTCTTCTGAGTATCTCGGATCTCTCTTCGAGAAATATTGGGAACCCGCTATGAAGGGTACTGTAGAGTTAGGGAAGATAAAAAAAAAGAAAGCCAATTAATTGGAATAATTCAGTTTATCTCGACAAGAAAGCTGAAAGTTTCAAGAAGGGAGAATCCGTGTGAGTTAAATAATTTATTATCAGTATCATTGTTATAGTCTCGATGAAAAGGGGAAATGGGATTTGTGCAGATATGGTACCGTATCCATTCCACCAAGTGATGGGTGAGTTGATAATGTCCATGGAAATGAATATATATATATTTAGTCTTAACCTCTGTGCTCTTATTAGATATGAAGACCCATAGTTGCTAAATAGATAGAGAAATACAAAAAGCACTACATTGCAAACGCGCAGAGCAGCAATATAGTAGTTAATCACTAATCGAATTTCAATTTCAATACTGCTATTTTTTTTTATAGTAAGATTCCCTCCGAACCTTCTCTCATCCTCGCTCTCTTTCGAATGTTCAAGTATGAATTCCTCACTGCTACTTTCCTCAAGGTAAGATGGAATCTCTCTTAATTGACTGATCCGTCTCTCTTTAGGTGTTGTCAGACACTCTGCAGTTTGCTAATCCATTCCTTCTTAAGTCAGTTTATCCTAATTAATGAATAGCGAGTATTGCGTGATTGCAGTCAATTGATCGGATTCGTTTCCTCTCCTGATTCTCCTCTCTGGCTGGGTGTCTCTTATGCAATTCTCATGTTCGTCGTATCAGAGGTAGATCATCCATCACTAATCGATTTCCTTCCAATATTGATTAATTTAGATTCGTTCTATCATCATCAATGCCTACTTCTACATCATGTTTAGAATGGGAATCAAGATCCAGACTGCTCTCACTACTGCTGTGTACAGAAAGGTCGCTATATACATCATAGTCTGTTTGTTTGAAGCTCGGTTCACGAGCAATCACTTGACATTTGGCAAGGCACTCGATATTATTGTGAATTCAAATGTCAACATTGTTGAGACTATGCGTCTTTCTGCCTCTGCTCGTCGTGAGAAGACAGTGGGAGAGATCATCAATCTAATGGCCATCGATGTTGACTTCTTCCAGGTATTCATTCAACATGACTTTTCACTCAAATTAACTGCCATTACTTGTAAGTAGATGAAATAAGTGGTTCCTCTTGCAGATGATCACCCCTCAGATCCAGCAGTTCTGGTCCTGTCCATATCAGGTAATGGAGTCTCTTTTGGTCTGGTACACACTGGGTTACACCAATCCTCTCCGTGTATTAACAGTCTGTGCGGAACTGAAACTGTCGTTTCAGATAATCTTCGCTCTGGTGTATCTATTCCTAACTCTTGGATATTCTGCTTCTCCGGGAGTGGTTATCATGGTTCTCTTCGTTCCAATCAACATCATCGGATCCATTATCATCAAAAAGTGGCAGGTATTATCACATAGTCTCTTCAGTATCATCCATACACTAGTGTTGAAGATGCGTCAAATGAAGCTAAAGGACGAGAGGACCAAGATGGTCAACGAGGTCCTTAACGGAATCAAGGTATACTGTAATTGGTCGTGTAAGAAGTGTAAGAAGTATTGATAATGTTTAGGTGATTAAGCTGTATGCCTGGGAAGTGCCTATGGAGGAGCATATAAACTCAATCCGAGAGAAGTATTGCATTATTCATGTCTCAAGAGGGGAGGAGAAATCTCTTTTCAGGGAATTGGCTCTCATTAAGAAGTCACAGTTTGTGAAGAACATGATTGACACATTCAATACTGCCTCTCCCTTCATGGTACTGTAGTCACTCGGTTACAGTATCTCTTGAATAGTTATTTGAGGTGGCAGCAGCATCCTTCGGAACATTCATTCTCTCGAGTGATCTTAACATTCTCACTCCTCAGGTGGGTAACTACCTCTATAGTTGCTTCTGTATCTGTTCTATTCCCATTTTAATACTCAATTGCAGATTGCCTTCGTATCTCTGACTCTTTTCAATCAACTCCGATCTCCCATGACCATGGTAGCCATGCTGATGAATATGCTGGTGCAGGTGAGAGAGATGGATTACGGTAGACGGGAGAATGAGAGATACGGTAGATACGAATACAATTGACAGGCAATCGTCTCTAATCGTCGTCTAAAGTCTTTCTTCACTTCTGAAGAATTGGACGAAGACAATGTGACCAAGAATGACAATCCTGATTGTGAGACATTTCCCTCTCTTTTTCGTGTTACAGTAATCAAGCGTTAGGTTTGAGTGGTATAATGTACGCACATGGTTCCAATATGGCAATCGGTCAATTGCATTATACGGAGATGACAGCCTATACTTTGAGCGAGTCCAAACTCGGTCGAGTTCATTGGAGTGGATGCGGCATGGGATGAACAAGACACCACAAATGCCACACTCAAGAACATCAATACGGTGTAAGTGACTCATCCATTACTTTGTTGAGATCGGATAGAAGTGATATTTTTTTACATGTCTTATTTTTCAGTTTCAAACGTGGCTCGTTCATCTCAGTCGTGGGTACTGTAGGATGCGGAAAGAGCAGTCTCCTGTCATCCATGCTGGGTACGGCATTCATATTATCCCCCATCCTTATTGCCGAATGAAAGTGATGATGGTATTCATTCAGGGGAATTGACTCGATTGCGAGGAGAGATCAAGATGAATGGAAGAGTGGCATATGTCCCTCAACAGGCTTGGATTCAGAATCTCTCTGTCAGAGATAATATCACATTCGGGAAGCCATTTGATCGGCGATGGTACGATAAGGTAACTACTATTCCACTATTTTAAACGTTGTTGAGTTAATGGGAAATATGAGTAGTTCTAATGTTTAGGTAATTTTCGCATGTGCTCTCGCTCCTGATTTCGCCATTCTTCCCCATGGAGATCTCACTGAGATTGGAGAGAAGGTAATATTGGCTTGTTATCCCTTTAATTATGATGATCTCATATAATCTCAATTCGTCAAGGGAATCAATCTCTCGGGTGGTCAAAAGGCTCGAATTTCTCTGGCGAGAGCTGTCTACCAGCAGGTATCACTCTGACTCTTCTCACTGAGTTTTTATTTCAATAGGATCCGATTATTGATTCTTTCCGTCTCTTTGATCCCCTCTGATTGTCCCTCTCAGGACGATGTCTATCTACTGGACGATCCTCTATCTGCAGTGGATGCCCATGTGGGAAGACATATCTTCAACCATGTCAGTTCCCTTTCCATTCCTCATTCCAATGTTCTCAGAGTGGAATGGAGATTGTAATCAGATTAACCTGATACCGTATCATAGGTTAATCTCATTGCAATCTCCATTCGCTGCTGAGCTAAAACGAGTGAATGGTCCGGACCTATAAAAATTTTCAAGAGAAAAATGGGCCAACCGTTTCGAAAATTGGTCAACAACAAAGAGCCAAATCCATTAAAAAAAAATTAGTCTGCTAGGAAGGGCTTATTGTTAGCCTCCGGACACCCCACAAATGGCCAAGTCCGGACACACAGCGTGTCAGAGGGGACAAAAAGCTTTATTTGCATGGCGGACGCCTCGCTTGTGCTAATCATTTCCATCTCAGTCTGCGCTCATGGGAGCGGTGAAACAGATGTGAAATGACAGAGTTAAATCGGGCTTTCTTAACACAATAACTCAAAAATTATCATTGATTTTACAAAAAAAAGATTTGGCTTAAACGATGACATAATGTATTGTGACTCACCCGGTATGTTTTGAATTTTTTGAAGTATTAGCTCAATTTCATGAAATCTCAAGTTTTGCCTGTTTCACTTTTTTCAAATGAGAACTCGTCCTTGGGTTCAAACACCCACTCCATTATTATTTTCTGGATCCTCACGGAAATCCCTACAATCGTACCGGGGCGATTTTGGATATTCATTTTTGTTCTCGAGAAATTTAAGAAAACTCTCAATTTTCGTCGTATATGAGGCCGTTTGCGTAAGTATCGAGCAAGGTCTGGCACATCAAAAAATAATGTGTGCTTAAAAGTTGCCCCTATGGGTAACATCGATTGACGTTTTCCGTTTTTCGCTCAGTTGCTTCTGAATCCCGCTACGACGAGACGTCAATTTGGCCAAATTTTTGTTCTCTGATAAAAACTGCCCGGAAATGATCAAAAATGCTCCGTGTCCGTGAGGATCCAGAAAATAATAATGGAGTGGGTGTGCACATCTGTTTCACCGCTCCCATAAGCGCAGACTGAGATGGAAATGATTAGCACAAGCGAGGCGTCCGCCATGCAAATGAAGCTTTTTGTCCCCTCTGACACGCTGTGGGACACACACGTACTCGAACCCTAGACCTTTTGAAGCTCAAGTGTGATGATAGGTTGTAGGTGGTTGGTCCATCTGGTCTTCTCGCCACGAAGACTCGCATTCTCGTCACCCATGGACTCAATTATACTAAGGATGCAGAGGATATTCTAGTCTTGAGTGGTCAGCCCCAATCCACTATTTTCTTTTTGAGATATGTATATGTTAGGAAACGTATGATCCGCAACTAGGATGTATTGTAGATGGGTCGATAATCGAGAGAGGAACATTCGATGAACTTCTCAAACAAGAACGAGTATTCTCCAAGTAAGTTTAAATAATATTTAATTTTACAATTTTTCGAGAAATTTTTTTTTCACATCTAAATAAAAAAATGTACTACCTGCATGACAAACGGAATGTATCAGACTCATGGAGGAATATGCGAAATCGTCAAGTGAAGAGGAAGAAGATGAGAGTATAGATGATATTGAAGGTATTGGTCATCGAGAAAGGGTATAATGATTGATCTTTAATCGTTGTAGAATTCTCCGCAAAGGATTTGGATGAATCGAAGGATCGAGAGTGAGTTCTAAATTTGATCATTGATCTTTGTACACAGCAATTGCTATGGAAATGATTTCAGAGAGTATTATGAACACAATCAATCTCGTAGATTCATGAATCGGTTTGTAATCTCAAACAGTTTACTCCTCATATCCCTATACCTCTTTATTTCATCTTTCTATTTATATCCCTATCCATTAGGGATGTTGGTTCGGGTTCGGGAATCGGGTACCCGAAATTTTTTGTACAGCCGCGCGCGGAATTTCGGGTACCCGAAATTCCTATACAATTTTTTCGGGTTTGGTTCGGGTAGTCGCTCATATCTCGCTTCAAACTCATCGGCGAACCTTGGGAGAAGTGACAGTCCACCTCCCATGCAAAGATATACAAATTTTGAGAGAAGTATGAGAAGTACCAATCGACTTCCCATGAAAAGATTTACAAATTTGGGATCCCAAATTTGTAAATCTTTCATGGGAAGTCGATTGGTATTTCTCCCATGGCTTTCCAATGATTTTGAAGCGAGATATGAGCGAAAACGTGACGATTTCATAGTGATGACGAAGCCTCAAAATTAGTATATCTTTACATGGGAGGTGGACTGTCACTTTTTCCAAGGTTCGCCGATGAGTTTGAAGCGAGATATGAGCTACTACCCGAACCAAGCCCGAAAAATTAGTATAGGAATTTCGGGGACCCGAAAAATGTGTACATAAAATTTCGGGTACCCGATACCCGAAATGACATCCCTACTATCCATTCCCTTTGATATTTAAACTGTTTTTCTTTCTTTTTTTTCCTGGTTTCTTTCTTTTTTTCTTTTCTATCGGGTGCCGTGCGCTTGTACACTCTTCTTTTTGGTTTTGGAATTTGGAATAGATATTTTGAGGGATACTCTGACAAAGACACCCGAAAAAGATAGTGGAGAAGAAGAGAAGAAATTGATCCAGAAGGAAGGAGTTGAACAAGGAAGAGTAAGTCCAAGTATTATAATAGAGATCTCAGCAGAAGATCACTCATCAATTGTATATATCAGTGTCTCTATTCAGGTTAAATCGACAGTCTATCTGGAGTATATCCGTGCTGCTTCTATCCCCATGTTCATCACTTTCCTCGTCACTTTTGGTGTCTACCAGGGATTCCAGATGCTCAGAAGTTTCTGGTTGTCTGCATGGTGAGGAGAGGGAGGGGCAAGGATACGGTAGAGGGGATTATGGTAGATGGGAATACAGTGAATGACATGAAGATGTGCAGGTCGAACGAGAATGATCCTGCCTATTCGGGAGAGAAAATGAATCAAGTGACGAGACTGGGCATCTATATCGCATTGGGACTAATCGAGTGTGAGTTGTGTACTGATGATGCAATGATGGATATCTCTCTCTCTCTCTCTTGAGCCATTGGCTTTATGTTCTCCCTCGCTTTCCTTCTCTATGCTGGTCTCAATGCATCCAAGAGACTCCATGCCCCTCTCATACATAATCTATTGAGGTTTGTCCATTTAATCCATTCTATCCACTGTTTTTTTGTTGTTGATAAAATACTAGTATATCCGTTGCAGATCTCCAGTCTCATTCTTCGACACCACCCCATTGGGACGAATTCTGAATAGATGCTCCAAAGATATTGAAACTATCGATTCACAAGTGCCAATGAATATGAAATATTTGGTGATTTAAAAAAATAATTTTAAAATAATTGATTAATTTTAACAAAATACTGACAAACTTTTTTTAGCTAACAAAGTATGTTTTCTGCTTTCGACTGTTGTGATGTACGGCTAAAATTGTATATGGATTTTGGATCACGGTTTTCTAGGAACAGAAATGATCTCACTACGTGATTTGATACACCCAGTAGCGATAATTGTCTGAATCTGGTCATAACATAGTCTTTTAATTAAGATTTTCCGAAAAAATCAATTTATTTCTCGGAACTTATTATATGAAAAGATGAATGAATATGTTGTGTTGCAGATAATGTGCGTATACTCGATCATAACAACTCTGTTGGTCATTGTGATCTCAACTCCTCTCTTCATCGTTGTCATCATTCCACTAGCTGTTATCTATGTTCTCTTCTTGGTGAGTCACTCATTGTCCCTCTATTTGTCCTCCTCCTTCTTTTTTCTCACAGTTCCCAATCGCCCTTTAGAAATTCTACGTTCCGACATCTCGTCAACTGAAGAGATTGGAATCAGTGAATCGATCTCCCGTCTTCTCTCACTTCGGAGAGAGTATTCAAGGAGCAGCATCCATCAGAGCATACAGAAGGGTCAGTCCCCCCTCCCCCCCTTCCCCCATCTCTCGCTCTCTTATTCAAAATTCTACGATCAACTGTATTCACTGAATGAGTATTATAGGTGGGAGAGTTCTGTCTCTCGTCAGAAGAAAAAGTGGACACATTCATTAGATGCAAGTGAGTCTCCCCTCTAGTCCTTCTCTCCTTCTCTCCTTCTCTCCTCTTCATCTTATATTAATCAGATACCTCAACACTGTCTCCAATCGTTGGCTCGCCGTTAGACTCGAATTCATCGGAAATTGTGTAGTACGTCATAAATCAGTACTTTATTTTCTCATGAAAAGTCTCCATTATTGCTATAACAATAATTTCGCGTGTAGATCTTCTTCGCTGCCCTCTTCGCTACATTCTCAAAGGAATGGAACTGGGGAGTATCAGCTGGTCTAGTGGGAGTCTCTGTTAGTTACGCCCTCAACATCACGGAAGTTCTCAACTTTGCTGTCCGTCAAATCTCAGACGTGGAGGCGAATATCGTGAGTGTGGAGAGAGTGAGGGGATACTCGGAGACTCCCAATGAGGTAGGCCATTCATTTGATATTCTCTTCTTCTACAAATGATTCAACAATGGTAATTAGAATGAGAAGGAATGTTTCCAGGCGGAATGGGTGATTGATAAGAAGAGACCACCGAGTGAATGGCCAACTGAGGGAGGAGTCAAGTTGGAGAATTATTCAACTCGATACAGGTTAGCTATTTTGTTCTTCCTTCTCGTACATCATCTACTTGTTAATACACATTCAATTGCTTACGGAAAGAAATAATTAAGATCCAGTCAGAATTAATTACCTTAATCTGTATGAAATGGATTTCCTCTCTCTAGACCTGGTCTCGATCTCGTTCTCAAGAACATCAATGCAGATGTGAAGAAGGGAGAGAAGATCGGAATTGTCGGAAGAACCGGAGCCGGTAAATAAATATAAAATGGACTTGAGATGCCGCTGGGAATAAGAATGAAGAAGAAGGATTGCAGGGAAATCATCATTCGCCCTTGCTCTCTTCCGAATGATTGAACCAGCTGGAGGATCAATCAATATCGATGGATTGGATACGAGAGATATGGGATTGCACGATCTCAGGAAGAAACTGACCATCATCCCGCAGGTATACAGTAACCCCCTCTATTGACGCATTACGATGGCTATTCTCAGGATCCGGTTCTCTTCTCGGGAACTCTCCGATTCAATCTCGATCCATTCGGAGAATATAGTGATGAAGCACTGTGGAATGCACTTAAGCTGGCTCATTTGGAGGTATTAGAACGTTCACACTTTTGTTTTATAGAAGAAATTTACAGTAAAAAAAATGAATATCGATAATTTGATTTCAGTCATTCACGAAAACTCTTACGACGGGATTGGACCATTCGATATCTGAAGGAGGAGAGAATATCAGGTAGAGAGGAATGGAAGGACCATGCCTGATCTCTCTCTCTCTCTCTCTCTCTCTCTCTCTCTCCCCCTCTCTCTCTCCCCCCTCTCTCTCCCCCTCTCTCTCTCCCCCTCTCTCTCCCTTCAGTGTGGGTCAACGTCAACTGGTTTGTCTAGCGAGAGCCACTCTGAGGAATGCAAAGATTCTCGTTCTTGATGAGGTATTACATTTATTTCATAATCAATTAAATTAATCCTCTTTCCAGGCGACGGCAGCTGTTGATCTTCAGACAGACTCCCTGATTCAGGGAACTATCAGGAATCACTTCAAGTTAGTTGAAGGGTACGGTAGGATGGAGAGGGTATGGATGGATTGCAGAGACTGCACAGTATTCACTATCGCCCATCGACTGAATACTATCCTCGATTATGACAGGTGATAGGAGAGGAGAGGAGAGGAGGAGGGGAGGGGAGGGGAGGGGAGGGGAGGGGAGGGGAGGGGAGGGGAGGGGAGGGGAGGGGAGGGGAGGGGAGGGGAGGGGAGGGGAGGGGAGGGGAGGGGAGGGGGGGAGGGGAGGGGAGGGGAGGGGAGGGGAGGGGTGGGGAGGGGAGGAGAGGAGAGGAGGAGGGGAGGGGAAGGAGGAGTAATGGATGGATATCCATGATGCATTGCAGGATCATGGTATTGGACAAGGGAGAGATAGCAGAGATGGACAGTCCGGCCAATTTGATGGCAGATAAGGAATCCATGTTCTCTAAGATGCTTGCTGATGCAGATAATGATAATAACTAGACTCGTTTCATCTCATTACTATTTCAATGTTTTACCAACTTACATTTTAATATCTCAATTTCACATTCCAAATTTTGCTCAATTACTATGACCAAACCTGCCAGTTTGCTAGCTTTACTTTAGGTGTACCTATTCCCGTTATAGTTCTCCTCCAATTTCGGTCGACATTTATCGATCGATTACCGGTGTATTGACGCATACTGTGACTACAGTACTTTCACCCCGATTGTTGCGAGTGTTTCATTTTTTAATCAATTTTGTTATTTTAGCAACAAAGGAAACACAGTAATTAGTTAGCACATTCCATTTTGATCATGTTGTTGTTACAATTTTTCCTCGATAAAATGTGATAATATACCTAACGAATATGTGTGAATTGAATTGAGGATAGAAGGGGCTTCTAAATGAGTCTTGTGGGTGGATAAAGGGGGATATGAGCCCGTTCGCGTAAGAGTCAGCAAAAGCTCGACACGGGCTGGAACATCAAAAAAGTTCATTAGGCTCAAAAGTTGGCCCCAGGGGTAACTTTTGATTCTGAATCGAATGGCCGATTCCGTTTTTCGATCAGACGCTTCAGAATCCCGGTACGGCCCGACGTCAATTTGGCCAAAATCGGTTTCTGCAATAAAAATTGGCTGGCCAAATTACCGCATACCCGACCAGAATATAATTCTCTACAAAATAAAAATAAATATGAGGCTATCTTTTTTCGTTTCCGAGAAAAGGTCGATTTTTGACACAGCGAATGGTGTCCGAGTTAAGATATTCAGTTTGTAGAAAATTTTCCGCTGATCATTTTCGTATGTGGGGTTAAGTGTTTCACTCTTGATAACATTGTTTTACTGTGAGAACAGAAACTCTAGCTTCTTGGTGTGCCCCAGATCAAAGAATTACATTCGCATTAGGGTGTTACACGCGGAGCGGAAATTATTTTTTTCAGGCTGATTTGGAGGTGTCTGAAATATGATGATGAATAGGATAAAAAAGATTTTAAATGTGTATTAGTTGTTACCTCTGCAGCAGGAGGATTCTCTTCCTCGTATGGAGATTGGTTTCCCTCATTCTCCATTTCTTCTTCCTCTTGTTCTCCTTCTGATTCACCTTCCGTTCTATCTATTCTTCCTTCCTAGAAATTTCATAATTATGTTTTGGAGATGGCATATAACTAGGTCCCGCAAGCCCCGCCCACTTTTGGCGTACCCGATTCCCCTCAAAAGCGAGATCGAGGGAGCACACCTCGGAGACGCAACCAAATCACTCGCCCAAAAGCTTGATCTGTAGCTATTGCCCTCCTCTATTATTGACCTGAGGCGGAGCTTGCACTTTCATGTTTGCGTAGGTCAATTGTCGATATTTAGATTGGGAATAGGGCTATTAAGGCATTTTCAGGACACGCACAATGTTCCGCCCGAGATATTATATTAATTTGTATTTTAGATGAATTTTAAGCCCAAATTTGGATTTTAAATATTTTTCCCTGAATTGTGCTCGAATTAAACATGAGCGCGGGAGGAGAGCGACGAGAGAGCGGGGGGAGCGAGAGAGACACACGCGAGAGAGGCTTTTCTCTCTCGTCTCGCCTCTCCCTCATCTTTGGCTGGGGGAGTCGCGCGCGCTTTGAAAGCTCTCGTGGGCTTGAGAGAAGAGCTATCGACATACGTCCAAAAGCAAAAATGATATTGAGACCCTGACGGTCATTTTGAGCCTACTTTGGACGCGATTCCACTAAGTCGGCTATCCACGTTGTGGCCCCTACATATAACCGCACCCATTCGCTTCTCGTCTGTTTGCGAACACACTCTTCCTTTATCTCTTCTTTATTTCCACGGACGATTTGGAAGTCGAAATTGGGATGTTGTTTACAGTGCAGATCAACCGGCCCTCTTGTGGCTGCTCCAAATCCACAAGAGCAGACAAGAACCACTTGAAAGCTCTGAGAAAAATGTGCATATGGACAGAATCTAGCTAGTGTTAACTTGCCTTCAACAGATTCTTTTCTTTATGAACTAGTTCCACGTGCTTTATTAGTGTGCCTGGAGTTTTTGATGGTTTGCTCTGCAATCAGATTCAAATTTTCGAGAGATCATTGTCCGTTCTTTTTCCAACCTTTTTTTGTGGTTTCCTCGTCAAAACATCTCGTAATCGATAAGGTAAATCTCACCTTGCAGTCTTCGGCAGGGATAGAGAGGGTGCCATGAGATTGATTCAGTCGGGGATTTCGAATCATGAATTCTAGTCCCACTGTAATCGAAGAAAATAAATATAAATAAATCTTGGGAAAGTAACTTACTTGCTTCCATCCTCCATGAGCCTTCTTTAAATACATCTGATCTGACAATGGGATGAGGCTTGTCCAGCCTTGTTTTGTGGATATCCCACAGTGCCTAAACAGAGCAAAAATAAAAAAAGGCACAGGAACTGTTCCCATTTAAAAGTTTCAACTAGTTTGCTTATTAGTTAAATCTAATATGACCGATATATGCTAACCTTCAATTCGTCTCGTCCATCCTTCGATCCATTTCCTTTCTTCGTCCACATCGTTCCACAGTTGATTCTTGTATGTGAATATAACACTCGCTTCTCGTTCCCCGATTTCCTAAATGACGTTTGAAAAAATATTGCAATTAGAGATACGAATACCTGGATACATGCTGTATTTGAGAGAAGGATGTAGAGACGATCATTGTTGTCCCAGCTTTCGTTGATTCCGTCGATCACCTTTTGAGAAGTCCCTTTACGATTTCTGATTCCGGCTGCATGAAGATGGTGCGTAGGCCTCTAGTTTTATCAAAGATATATTGATTAAATACAATTGACAATTAAATGTTTTACCGCCCATTTCTCTGCAGTCTTCCCAACGTGCTTGACTGAAAGATGTAAATTATTCATTTTCTAACTATATTTCTCTTCAGAGATTCGAAATCAGAGAATTCCGGTGGATTGTTCATCTCATCCAGGTTGCGGAAGTAGAAATAGCAATGCATCTGTCCTGGAGGTAGAAGCATTTTTGTATAGTCCTCCTTTCTTCTCTCTCTCTCTTCTTCTGTAACCTGAAAATATGAGGAAGGAGCGGTATATTGTCGGTGTGAGAGTGGTTTCGAATACCTGATCTCTCGGACGGATGGAAGGAGTTGCCTTCTTGGTTGGAAGAGGAGCAGATGGACCCTTCACTTTCTTGATTGGAGGAGGAGGAGAAGGATTCGGGACTTCGCTCCTGCAATTATTTCAAACTTAGTTTTTAGGCCAGAGGGTGCGCAAAATACGAATGCATTCTGGAGGAATCGAACCCTTGGAACTTGGACCAGTGGAACAGGTTTTAGGAGATTTCCCCATGGGCCTGCTTCCCAAAGACATTCCACCATGACCCCTGCAACTTGTACTAAATAATAATCGGTTCTTTGCAAAGGTTCCACTCTCTCACATCTTATTGTAAGATTCAAAAACTGTGTCACGAACTGTTTAGCATACAGTAGGCATGATGAGCGGAACAAAATATTCGATAATTTTTTATTTAGTTTTTTTTTCTTCAAATTTTCAATATTCCCGATCTTTCTCCTATGTGATCCTGGACGCAAAATGCGCTGATTAAATACAAACACTGAAGCCCAGAATCCCTCATTAATAATTGCTAAACACAGTAGATTGGACCGTTCGTAATAACAAGTGAAACGGTTTATTTTCTTGCAATACAACGTGCTATTGACTCCGTTTTCGAGTGGTCTCGTCAGTGGAATCTTTCCCTCAACGAAACCAAATGCACCGTAGTTCACTACGGATCTCTTTCAACGCGTACTCTTTATACTATCAATGATATGAAGCTGGTCGCCTACTATTCTATAAGGGACTGAGACAGTTATTTTTCAAAACTTGTGAGAAGAGGTTCTCGAGAGTTCAAATCATCATGGTCGACTTACAACACCTAATCGATCAGTACGGCCAGGCTGCAACTGGGCTGCAAATTACGAGATTCCAATATCTCAGTTTCTAGTTGACCAAATACTCTGAAATTTTGACACGGTCCCTAATTGACCATGGGGAATCTAACAATGGTATTCACGATGTCCAAAAGTAAGCATCTCTTTTTTGATCTATACTTTTTGAATATGCGGAGGCAGTGGAGTCCGATTTTACGATCAGAAGATGCGCCTGATTGAGAGAATCAATATTTGTATAATTAGTGTGGGGTAAAATATTGCAATCTTTTCGCTATGCCTCATTTTGTGAGCATCAATCCCTCTCGACACCGCTCAGTTCGCTCGTCGAGTGCGGAATTGAATGAGTTTCAATCGCTGATTCATTGTTCACCACCTAGATATGCTGTGTAAACGAAATATTTCATTAGACCACTTCTCGAGTATGGCTCTGTTGTTTGGTCTCCTCATACCGTAATCCTTGCCAATCAAATTGAAGATGTACAACGAAATTTTTCGCGTCGTCTATTTGCGCGTTGCAAATTCCCTATTCATTGTATCCAGATAGACTATCCCATCTTTCACTCCAGACCCTTGAACACCGTAGATTGATCTTTGATCTTCTCTTCCTATATAAGTCAATTCATGGATTATACTCATACGACCATTCGAATTTATACAGATTAGCCCCACTTGCCCGTAACCTTCGTAGATCCCATAATTTGCGTATTTCACTGCCCTTCGTACCTCCAAAGTCTCACTCAAGTTTTGTGACTAGGATTATCGAACGATGGAAAGTGCTAGATGCCGAAAAGCTCGCCGAATATATTCCGATCTCATATTATCTCTCTTCCAACTATCTCTTTCTCTGCTGAATCGCTTTTGCGACTCTGATATTGTTTCCGACCTGCTGCTCCTCCCGAAGCCCTCCCCCTCCACCAACCACCGATTCGCCATCAAGACGACGGACCTCCACCAAAGCACTAATGAAGATCTCCGCTGTTCCAATCTCATGATACCCCTTGGTGGATAAATAATTGAATTGAATTGAAATCGAATTGAAATGGTGAAGTAAATATTGAAAATTAATACCATTATCGTCTTTGAAGAGAGAGTAGAATTCTTCGATTTTGTGTACACCCATCCCTTGAATTAATACATTTTGAATATCTAATTATTTTCGAATTGAGATATTCGTTTGTTTATATGATTTGCTTTATATTTTACATTAGTGATCGATAATTATAATATATTTCATGATCGATAAACAATTACTTTAAAAAAACCAACCCAGACTACTCGAATATTCCATTTATTTCCGTTGGCTTCAGTCACTTCTGTGTTTTTACTCTATAAAAATAATTAGAAATATAATTATAGAAACAACACTTACTCCGCAAATCGGACAAGTGTTGATCTTTTTCCCGTTTGAATCCAGATCTAACAGTCTGGAGATCAACTTCTCATAATTAAATGTATGGAGACATCCATCAACAGATGCCAACAAGGAGGCGTCTGTAGGAGAAGATTGAACTGCTTCCTCAATCATATTCTCATTTTTGCCTTCGGAAACTATATTTGGGTCAATAAACCTTTGAATCTGTTGCGAAGTGATGTCAAGTGCAAAAAAGAGATATCAAATGCAAGAATTATTTGCATTATGAGTCTAAAATTAGCTCACCTTCTTCTAATCCTTCTAAAGCAAGGATCTTTATCTTTTTTTGATGGCCACCTCCTGCTGTGTGCCTGTGAAAATGTCATATTTATGTTAGACGCTTAAATTTGTTGTAATTGTTTCATTCTGACCCTGAGTGAGCTGTAGCTGTTGCAGATAATGTCGCATGTAACACATCGCCATAAATTCAGCGATCGTAGTGATCTTTCGAAATTTTTCTTGTGTCGTTTAGATTCAATGTGCTCGAGCATTTTGTTTCAAATGACTGGGGCGTTTAAATAGTATAACGCTCACTCAAATTTGATTTTGCCAATTTTTCATGCCAAAAACAATTCAAATGTCACCATTCAGATGCACTGATCTATCGTCTTTATGTATTAAAATTAACGTGGATGATCAGCATGAAACTGTAGCGGGCTTTCCTAACTTGCCCTCAAACCCAGCCTCCTCCCCCTCTCTGCTCTTCGTTTGACTCGTGATTCTCCCGTCCATCCTCCCTGTCCCCCCCCCCCTCCCCCTCCCATACCCTCCCATGTGCATTCTGTTGGATCCCCCCCCCCCCCCCTTCACCCTTCTTCACCTTATTTTCCTTCTCTATTCTGCCATTTGTTCCAATTCCCTTTCATTTCTCTCTATTCATTTATTTATTCATTCATTCGTTATTTGTCTTTCCAATACTGATCACCTCCGATATCCTTCCACCCCACCTGCCTGCGTCGGCATGCCAGTCAGACACCATGCCCATATTACGAGGACATTCTTTGGTTTCTAATTGCATTGCGACTATATGTTGTCATTGGCATCGTTGTCAGATTGGGTGCGGTACGCGGACGTGGACCTCTGGCGATCACAGCAAATGGCGAATCTGAAGGAATTCGTGATCTGACAGATGGCAGGACTCGATCATGAGATAACAGAGGGAGGTGAAAATATCAGGTGAAAGGGGGGGGGGGGGAGGGGGACTGAAACAGAAGACAACTGAGAGACTTAAATGGTTTGCTATTAGTCTACATAGAGTAGTGTGGAAAGGGAGTAAGAGTGATCTCATTATTGATCTAATCTCATCTCATCTTGTTTTTAAGTTTGGGTAGCGTCAATTGGTGTGTCAAGTCGAAAGTGATCATTCTGGGAAAAGCCAGTGCTGCCATCGACCAGAACACTGCACTCATTCAGAAGACAATCAGGTAGGCATAGTCCTCCTCCAATTTCGGTCGACATTTATCGATCGATTACAC
>BTSX01000002.1:17594166-17761123 GCA_036245825.1 Pristionchus entomophagus | reverse complement strand
GTATCACAAGAGGAAGGACCTGCAAACGGCAAATACAATATTGGAAGGATCAGACTCATAAATTCTCGTGGCATCTGAGCCAGACGCCCAACATATGATCACATTTATCAAAATATATTGATTTTTGACATTTTCAAACGGGGCCGCACTGACTCCGGAATAGGTTTAAAAGATGCGCCAGGATTTGCTGGTGAATAATCATTACATAATTTAGATTGAGCACCTTTAATGTGTTCTCAGATGCCACCAAGAATGTATGATCAGACTTAACTTTTGGATTGGACAAACAGCTATTAAATGCTCGAACAATCAGGCATTGCATTGTGATTCACGGCAGTATCCGCGTTACCTTCCCGAGCTAAGGTTCTTTGCGCTGCGCTACAGTAACACGCGACGCGTTTTTGAATGCTTGTTTTTCAAAATAGCTTAAATATAATTTCGTGAGTGTTTTCAGATTCTTCAGCGTGCCCAATTTACTGAAAGCACTTTGGATTTAAACCATAAACTTCAAAACAATCAATTAAGACAGTTCAAGAAATGTTCAAGTTGGGTCAGATTTTCGAAACACGCTGAGGAAGGTGTTAAGTTGTCAGTCAACTACAGGACCATGTGACTTATTTTATGCTTGAAAATAGCCAATGGCGATGTACCCCCCAGAAGAATGATAAAACTGGAGAAAACAACTACTTCGAATTTTTTATACGATGTTTTGTAAATTACGCAACAGTAGAACGAGAAAAAAGTTAGTTCGCGCTCAGAGACAGTAGAGCGCTCTCCAGGATCTCTCAGCACGACTTCCCTGTTCAGTTTGCGATTCGCGACAAACGTTTCGAAGGTAGCGTTTTGCTCAATTTGTAACCCTCGTGGATTCAAACATGAAATCATGCAATAGTTAGGGACCGCAGCCGGAATATTTGGCTACACCCTCCGACGCTTTCCCGTCAAACTACCGTAGTTTGGCTTTCAAATCCTTTAATATTTTTCTGAAGCATTTTAAAAATATTTCTATAATTTTTCAATGTTTCGTTGATTGGAATGAATGAAAGGATAAAGTGAAAGCATATAAAGTGTTGTATAGTAATTATATAATGCAATAATTAATACACGAATAGTAAAGAGTCGGCATGTAGTCACAAGTCTCACACACTTGAACCGCAGCTCTCCCTTAATGTACTGTAAGTCATCGTCAACCTGTGACGCCATTTTGAATGTACCTGGTTTTCGTATTGCTACCTGATTCAGGGATTACCGTTTCCCTCGCATTGTTGCGTGACTCGTCAGTTGAGTCGCTCCCCTCGCCAAGTGAGTTGTCGCTAAGTTCCTCGCCCGGAGTCGTCTAGACCTCCGGATAGTGCTTCCCTTCTCTGTCAAGTTTCTCCCCTCGCCCGATAAAAGTGCTAACGGAATCCTCACGCCCTCCGCACTTCCCACAAGGCCAAGACCACGACAGTATCGATCGAGATACATAACATAAAGCATGGCAAGAAGAAATTGTGTAGTTTTAGAATTTATTGTCTGATCTAGCTTTTCTTACCATCGATAGATTGTGCAGCATAAAAAATATTTATATAAATATAAATAAAGTCAGGGAAATTGCAAATGTTGTTGAAGCAGCGAAAGTCGAGCATTTTCACAGCAAGTAAATGGTTTTGTCTCAATTACTAAAAATCGGGGGACTGTTTTTTATATGTTCTTCGGGTTGGTAATATGCGTCGATAGTCGAAAAAGAAGCGATGAACAGTCCCCCGATTTTTTGAGCTCGAATTTAAACTTCCAGGACAGCTTTGTGACAGTAAGAACTACCGTAATTTAAGCAGTTGTCTCCAATCCCGAGAAATAATATAATTATTATAGCTTTCTTATACTCTTGTTGATTTTTGCCGCGGCAGTTGAAGTCATACACAACAAGAACTTAACATATCAACGTCTTACAAATAAATTGAAGAAAAGTCAGTTCACAATATCCTGATCAGAGGACTGACATCTGATGCGTTCCAGTTGGACTCAAAGCGTCGCACCCTCCACCTATTTTCTTTATCATTTTACTTAATAATTTGCCATAATTTTGCAAAAACTAAATTGAAAACATTGAATGGGGTAATGTAATCTTCCATTTGAGTACCAATTTGTGTGTAGTTTCGTTCATATGTTTACACCGCTGCCGTCCCTAGCAATAGTACACGCTGGTTACAAAACGAAAAAACGTTACCTTCGCAGAAAAACTGGGCAATTTAAAAAATTTCATGTAAATCCGTTCGAGACCAAATCGGACCGACGAACGATACAGTATGATACAGTATGAAATAGAGTTGTGTCACTGAAGACGATTTTCACAAAATGACTTCTCACATCTTTAATGTTTTTGATTTCTTCATTTTTTGGGATTACGCGGGGGTGTATGGAAATTATCGATTTTGTGAAAATAGAAATAGATCATGAAGTGCTTTGAGAGCTTGGCGTCCGTTTTTTTCCAAATCATATATTTGACCCAAGTAACCAGCGTTTAGGAAATCTGACCCAGCTTGAAAAATTTTTGAACTGTTTTATTTGATTGTTTTAAGGTTTTTGTTTAAAATCGAGAATGCTTTCAGTAAATCGGGCACGCTGAGGAATCTGAAAACACTCACGAAATTATATTTAAGCTATTTCGAAAAATAAGCATTCAAAAACGCGTCGCGTGGTACTGTAGCGCAGCGCATAGAACCTTAGCTCCTGAAGGTAATGCGGAAACTGCCGTGAGTAGGGACGGCAGCCGGAATATTTGAGTACGGAATATTTGGCTACACCCTCCGACGCTCTCCCCTCAAACTACCGTAGTTTGGCTTTCAAATTCTTTAATATTTTTGGGAAGCATTTTAAAAATATTTATACTGATTTTCAAGCTGTTTCGTTGATTGGAATGAATAAAAGGACAGAGTGAAAGCATATGAAGCATGGCATGAAGAGGGAAAACGCAACATTGAAGTCGCACGAGGCAACGAATAAATGACTTACTTTCAACGAATTCAAACTTTCAAAGGTAAGCATCAGGTAAGTTGCTGTCATCTTACCTTTTCCTGAGTATATTTCGGTCACAAAAAAGTAAGCTACTCGTAAGGTTAAAGTAGCTTCCTCGTTACTTACTTTTCTCTAACCGTTTTGTTACGTAATAAAATAGTAACAATTGAGGTAACTTAACCGAGGGCTCATAGTAATATACTTTTTTTCCTTACTTTTAACTTACGGTAAGCTTATCCTTGAAAACCAGTCTTGTTAAATTGTGATTATTAAAATTAAAATTATATTTTGTCATCGTCCCTCCTGACACTGGTATCGTGAGACGAGCGTAACGTAATTTATTGAAGCATTTGAAAAGTAATCCTGTGATTTCAGTTCACGATAGCATGATAGGAAGACTGACATGCGATGCGCTGCAGTTAGACTCAGAGCGTCGCACCCGGGACCCATTTTCTTTATCATTTTTATCATTATTTTGCAAAAACTAAATTGAAAACATTGAATGGGGTAAGGTGAGCTTCCATTTGCGCGCCAATTTATGCATAGTTTCGTTCATCTATTTACACCGCTGCCGTCCCTAAGCAATAGTTGAACTAGGTTCGATTCCTGCCAATGTTTAAACTTGTTGCATATTTCAAATATTTAATTTTAACATTTAAAAAATCTATTAATCATGTTTTTGCGCTTTCCTCTCGTCTAAACCATCTCCCGTTATCTGACTACAACTATGTATGCAATGAGCAAGCACGATCCAATTTATATATATATATATACATTCCAACACAAACAATGGTTCTCTTCCTCATCTCCCTACTCACCATCAGTAGAAGTAGAAGGACTCCCAATGGTTTCTTCGTCAAGAATGTCCAATCTGCATGGTTATTCACAGTCTCCATCGATGATCTATCTCTGAACATGGCACTATTACCTATTGAATTACAAAATTTCGGCATGGTCATTATAAAAAGATGCCGAGACATTGGAATAAAACGGAGGAATAGAGAAACGGAAATAGGAGGATGAGAGAATGAATCATGTTGCTTTCTCTATGAGTCACTTAATGTCGGGCAGTGAAAAAAAATTGAAAAAAGATAAATTATAATGAAAAATAACGGTGGGGATTTGTCATCCTTCGCAAAAAAAAAGATGACAAATCCGCCAGAAGTGAAGGAAAGAGATGGGGTAGGTTGAAGAAGCCGTTCTCTCGCAAAGGGCAGTTGTCCCTTTCTCTTCCTGTCTCCATCACACGCTCTCCCTCCTTCTCCCTCTCTCTCTCTTTATCACATGCACTCACTATGTCCTTCATTCAAGAATTTCACGAATAAAACAGAGGTATACATGGATCTCATTTCACTAAGTGAAGATCTCTTTGGAAGAATAGATACTAATCTTATATCAAAGAGCGAGCGGAATGAGACAGATGGCTGAAGAGAAAGAGGAGGAGGAATATTCTTATAGGGGAGGGAGAAGAAGGGGATTGGTGGTTGGGGGGGGGGGGGGGGGGGGCTGTGACCGTGACTGGCCTTCTCTCTCTAGGCTTCTCCCTGAGTGAGGGACATATAGAAAGAGAGAAAGAGAAGAGAGAGCGCAACGAAAGATACCATAAACAAGGGGCGGGGATTGAATGACGTACGGTTCATTGCAATTCGGACACAAAAATTGAGATAATCATAGACATCGTTGTTCAAACGATTCAAGTCAGAGCAGACTTCATGTATTAACTAATAACATTCTTTATTCTGACACGAATTGAGATGTATATGGCAACAATTAATATTCGGAGATATAACACAAATAGCATAAATAAATGACAAAATGAGAACCCGCATCTAAAAATTAATATTCAAAGTACATAATGAAGGGGGGGGGGACTAATTGAGTGACCTTCGTAATCCTTCAATCTGGAGACGTCTGCAAATAACACATTAAAGTACCTGTCCCACCAAAGGAAAATTTCAAATTCGCGGCTAGGCCATGAACGGTATCGATTTTTTTTAAAAACGAAAAACGCGAGTTTCAAAGCATACTGTAGTTTGGACTGGATTTTGGAATTAACGGACTGGATTTCACTTTTTTGAGGTCATTCCAAAAAAGTCAATTCCAAATTCAGTCCAAATTACGGTATACTTTGAATTCCGTGTAGGATATCGAAGTATACTGTAGTTTCTTGCCGTTCAGGGACGCGTTTTTAATCTTTTAAATTGCACCACTTGCTTCAACACTATTTCCGGCAATTTTTTTGTTGTTGATAACATTCTAGTGTCGTTGCGCAGCATAAAATAAAATCATAAAAAGAGGGGGTAATTTTTGAATGGGACACGTACTTTAATATTAACCATATCTATTCGCAATCCATTTGATAACAAATGCGATCATATGCTCACTTGTGCTCCATTTCGAGCATTTGAAATGCTTCTCTTCTCGCCTCTTCCTTCTCCATCATCCAAATCTAAACTATTCTCCAATTTATGTGTCCACATCAAATATAATAAGTATGCCCACCTCCATCTCTTTCTTCTTCCTTTCTAATCTTCTCATCTCCGCTTCGTGATCATCAATGTTCATTGATTCACTCAATTGATTAAGGGGATGAGTGAGATGTAGAGTATATGGATCGGAATGGCTCACCTGGATACTCCATTCATTCCTCTCTCATTCCTCTTTCTCTTCTTCGCTCTCTCAGATGAAGAAGGAGAAGAGGGTGAGGGGGTGCAGATACTTCCATTGGGTACAACCGCCATTGAATCAATGGGATCGGAGGGAGGAACCACTACCTGTTAGTATCATTCAATTAATCATCAGTAATACCATAAGCAAATTTGAAAGAATTGGAAATTAACCTATAAATAGTAAATGTTCAACTCACATTGCGAGTAGTAATCACGGGAGGTTCTGTCTTAATGAAAGAGAGAAGTGACGATACGAGATTAACATTATTTTCCTGAAAAAAATCTACAGTAGGAATTTAAACATAATTCCTAATTACCTCTCTGGTCTCGTCTTCTTTCTCTCTACAAACGGCTTCTTCTGTAGATCTAAGAAGAGTATCCATCGTAGAAGGAACCTCTTCCTTCACCTTAACTCACCATTTCATTCATCGATCCAATTAGAAGAGTGACCTACCCCAAATGACTCGATGAGTGTTGGCTCGAGTCTAAGTTGAGTGCAGAATGCAGTGGATTGTTGAGATAGAGAGACACGAGGAGGATCACGGGGATCACACAAGGGATGGATCGCACGATTTACTGCATAGTCATATCTTTCCATCTTTTAACCCTATCAAAGAATATCACTCCTATCACAACATTTTCGAGCTAAAACTGAATTTCTTGGATATGGAGCAAAAACTATAATATGAGTTCTCATCGGGTTTGGCCATCTCTAGGCAAAAAAATTACCAGTCCCCAACATCTCATTATACTGATAGCATTCCAATCATCACAATCCGTTTGTGATTAGAAAAAAATTGTTAATTAATCACTGCACTATTCTCTTGTAATCTAGATATCTAAATAAAAACTTACTACATTGTAATACGATCTCATCAAGTTCTCCTAATAATCCAGCAGCGATCGAATTATTCTCGAAACGAGTAACGGCGTGCCTTCTTATGTACTGCCAGTCATGGTCTCGCAAGCGACTCCATCCCTTCCCTCAATTCATATATTTAATCTACTATCTCATCAATTCATTGCATACCTTTGAATGTGTCCAAATCTTTGACTTCATTTTGAATCCATTTCCATACTTCTTCCTTGGCCATTGGATCAGCCGCATCCTTTAAGTTCATGTCTTCTATAGCACACTCCAATAGTTGCCGAAGGGAAGTGTCGATGCCCTCTCCCTCTCTCCCCTACAGTCTCAATTGGTTCATCTCTTCTCCTTCGTCTCACTAATCAACTTTCCTTCTCTTCTCATCAAATAAGAATCATGGCTCTAATATGATCCTCCTTACCGATCTATCACTCCCATCGTCAGTTCCAAATAGGATCTTCCTATGCTTATGCACCAGACGAGCAAAAACAATGCGTTGATGCACTTTTGCCTCTCGATGATTATCTCGCAGATTATGACTCCATCCACGCCTCAAACATTCATTTCATAACTTATTTTCTCTCTCATTATACCAATACACAACAATGAAGAAAAAACACTAATATAAAAAAAAACTTTAGTGAGACACTATCTGAGTCGAATGAGCTTTTTGGATGATAACCGCACAAGGAAAAATAAAAATCCTCGACGAAATACCCCTAGGATCAAATTTCGACGTAGAGTTCGAAAATAAACCTTAGAAAGCCGTATCTCCAAAACCGAATTCCCTGTGGCATACTTCTCGTGCAAGGGGAGAAATATTATCTCGAGAACCACACTTCGGAGACCCACAAAATTATAGTAATTCTAAAGATCTCGACAAGACAAGCATTTTTCCTGTTGTGAGTGAAAGGTTAGCTCATCTGTGAAAAAAATTGTGGCATCCAAAAATTTTGAAATTGTCACCCTGAAATTTTTTCGAATTGTTCTGCTTTTCTTACTGTGCTCATTAGATTCCTCATCAAAAATTACGTTTACAAAAATTTTTTCAACAACAAAAAAAGATCCTGATAGTTGATCGTTTTACAGAAAAATTCTCAACAGAAAAAATTTTTACAGAAAAAATTGAAAAATTCTCATTAAAAAATCGATCTCTACTCGTGAAAGTAACCCAGAAACACCTAGTGACATAGGTTTGAGAATTCGACTTTTTGGCCCGAAAATAGCGTCGATATCATGAAATCATGAAAAGTCGGAAAAAATCTGACTATAGACATTTCTGGGGTATTTTCACTTACTGAATTCGAATTTTGGCACTAGAGCTCATGAAACTCAAAGCAAAATAAGTTATGCTAACAATAAGAAAACTCTCAAAGTTGAGAATTTTTCTGTAAAACGATCAACTATCAGGATCTTTTTTTGTTATAAAAAATGTTTGTAAACGTAGTTTCTGATGAGGAATCTAATGAGCATAGTAAGAAACTCGGGTTTTGCAGGGTAAGCTTATAGTAATGTTTACGTCCGAAAATTATATTACTATAATACACACAGTAAGTTAACTCGATTGCTATAGTAATGTTACTTTTTAAAGTCAGTATCAGTGAACTTACTTGTAACTTACTTTTTCCTGACCATATTTCGAGTGCGAAAAAGAAAGTTATTCGTAAGGATGAAGTGCTTTACTTTTTTACTTACTTTTTCCTAACCTTTTTGTTGAGTAATAAAATAGTAGCAATCGAGGTAACTTACTGTGTGTATTATAGTAATATACTTTTGCTACTTACTGTAAGCTTACCCTGCAAAACCGGAGAAAGCAGAACAATTCGAAAAAATTCCAGGGTGACAATTTCAAAATTTCTGGAGGCCACAACTTTTTTCACAGATGAGCTATTTAACCTTTCACTCACAACAGGAAAAATTCTTACCTTGTCGAGATCTTTCAGAATTACTATAATTTTGTGGGTCTCCGAAGTGTGGTTCTCGAGATAATATCCCCCCCCCCCTTGCACGAGAAATGTGCCACAGGGAATTCGGTTTTTGGAGATACGGCTTTCTAGGGTCGATTTTCGAACTCTACGTCGAAAGTTGATCCCAGGATTTTTCTTTTTCTTTGTGCGGCTGAATGTAATCTGGCTCAGATAGTGTCTCTTAAGGTTAACCCCAATTGTGCACCTGGATGGGGAATCAATATCGATCATTGATGTACTCGGATCAGACATAAGAGATTGAAGATCAGAAGAGGGAGTATCTCCTTCAATCATCTGAAAATCTTACACACGCCATCATTTCCAATCAACCGTCATTTAGATAACCCATAAAGGCGGCAATCATCAATGCATGCAAAAATATACCCATCGAACAGGGACATGTAATTCACTTTATTCGTGATCCAGATCACTCTAGGGAGTGATTGACATTCTGAGTAGTAAGATTAGTAGTCAAACTAGCGATAAACTGGAGCAATCAATACATATCATCATTTTAAACGAGGTGAATTCATTCCTAGAAGCCTGATCAATGAGACGAGAAGGTCGTCATATCAAATTAATACGCGATCAATACGAGCAATACAACTATAGACTCAAAGTGAACGAGATTCACAGCAGTTCGAATAGGATAATAAATAATGTATCACGGATACAATGTCAATAATATAATTCAAAAGCTAATTGATTGCATATCATTAGTAGTGGATTTTGATCCAAGAACGATTAACGGATAGAGCCTCCGAGAACCTTGCGCTGAGCCAATTTAGCAGTAGATTTGTCGATCTGAAAAGGTACATTCGCTCGGTTATAAAGGGACTGGGCACATCTCGCCATCACTGTATCTTCCCTCCCTTCGTCCCACATGCCATATCACAGTGTCTCTCCCCTCCCCCTCCTCAAGATACCTTGAAGCACTGCCATATCCTGAGCGACTCATCAGCAGCTGCACTCATCACATACTGACCACATGGAGACTGAGCCAGAGACAGAATTCGAGCTGTGTGCCCTGAATACCATCATAGACAAGGGATCAATAGATCACATCCAATGAAATATCCACTAGCTACCTCCAAGAGTGGCCACTTCAGAGAAGGATGGATACTTCCAGATCTTGATCTCGTAGTTCGGATTGCCATGAGATGTCATCACTTCCTTGTAGTCAGAGTTGAAAATAACACTAGTCACCTGAAAACTATTATTCGTGCCATATGTAATAACCTGAATTTTAGGAAGCAAAAAAAAAGAAGATCTGAACTGACCTGACTTCCCGTAGCAATACTCTTCATCATTTTTCCTCCATTGATATCCCACATCTTGAGGGTCTGGTCCTGAATGGAATCCCTCATCCCACCGCATCACCATACAGTATACCCACCTGCATGCCTCCTCCAGTGGCGAGAGTGGATGTCTTCCATGGGCACCATTCCACTGCTCTCACTGTCGACGTGTGCTCATTGAGTGCCAGTTCGGGAGTCTGCAACACTTCCCTTCCACTTCACCCTTTCTCTCCCATCTTCACTCACGGCATCACCAGCAGAGAGTTGATTGGCATTCCATACATTGACCACATTGTCTCCTCCTCCACTGGCCAGATACTTGAAATCGGGAGACCACTTCATTCCGCATACCTCTCGACAATGTCCATTGAACATGCTGCAAGGGAAACTCTTCTCTCCTTCCAATCTCTCTCTTATCCTCACCCAATATTGTGTTTGGCGACTCGTACATCGTGATGGAGAATCTGTCCACTCTTGTGACCAGCAGATACCACATGATTCCTCCATGCCAATACTCCCGTCCTACACGATCGATCCACTGTCATCTTACGAAGTTCACGTGCCGTCGAGGGGTCAGTGCATCGTTCCGGATCGAACAACTGAATCATACTCACCGCCATTATATCATGGAATAATGGCAATGGATACTCACCTTCACAGTTCCATCCATAGTTCCGACTGCGAGATATCTTCCATCCGTATCCCATTTGAGTGCCGTCACAAGATTTAACTCGTTCTCTTCATCCAGTGCTATCTGCAATGCGAGTATTAACAAATTTATCATTCCAATTTCGATTTGCAATATAAATAACTGTTGTATTATCCATGCATACTCACTCCAAAAAAAAACATATATGAGGCCGTTTGCCTTATAGTCGGACAATGTTTGGCACAGCCAAAAAAGTCGATTCCCTGAAAATTTGTGTTTCGGGGCTCTTGAGGGTGCTGATGATCATGGGCATACTCATTTTGCTCCAAGTATCCCCGTTGGCTCCAGATGGAATGACGTCAAAATAGCATTTTATCTCAATTCTAGGTCATTTGACAATAGACTTCCAAGATAAAATTAATTCCGGGCCAGAATTTGATGGCGATCACGCCTGTATAATTCATTTTTTCTTTATTTTCAAAAATAATTTTATTAGAAAATTTATTAAATTAGAGAGGCAAAAGTACCGGTCGTTCTTAGTATTGATAGATTCGGAACAACGTGCTGAATCCAAATAAATTGTTTAATTCGAATAAAAATGTCTTGAAAACAATTTTCACAAAATGAGGCATAGCTAAAAGATTGCAATATTTCAACCCACACTATTTATACGAATATTGATCCTCATGATCAGGCGCATCTTTTGATCGTAAATTCGGACTCCACTGCCTCCTCATATTCAAAAAGTATGGGTTAAAAAAAGGAGATCATTTTTAAGACATCGTCTTTACTATGGCTAGATTCCCCCATGGTCGTTTACCGATCGTGTCAAATTTTCAGCTTTTTTGCTCAACTATACTGGATACTGGAAAATCGTGATTTGCAGCCTGGCCGCCCTGATCGATTAGGTGCAAAATGAAGTTGACCATGGTGATTAGCACCCTCGAATCCTCTTTTCCCAGTTTTTTCGAAAAATTACTGCCTCAGTCCCTTGTTGAATAGTAGGCGACCGGCCTCATATATATATATATATGTTTTAAAATTTGCTCTTGCTTAGAAACCCAGAATGGCAAGAACCGAATTTTTTTATTAATCTATTGAAAATCGTATACAGTTGTTGAAGAAAGAAGCATTGAAAGCCAAAGCTGTTACCAGATGGGTGATATCTCCTGTATCAGAATGCCAGAGGTACACGTCGAATCCGAGACCAACCGCCACGATTCCTGCAAGAATAGAATGAATTCATCGCGTTGACATGACACATATGGAAAGGAAGAACGCTGTTAAGGATAGAATGTGGGATCTCTTAATGGGAATGCTAGATGGGGAGTGGGGGGGGGAGGGGTTGGAGAAAGACCTGATGTGCTCCAGTCGAGTACATTGGCGTAGTAGTCATCTATGAAGGAAGGAGCATCGAGAATTCTCTCGGGGGCAGAAGGAATGTGACGAGCAGTGCGACGGACTGACGAAGTGGCCAGAGCAGAGGTTGAGTACAACACCTGAAACAACCAGTCAATCTTTATACGGATAGATAGATAGGAAAATGAATAGCAATGGAAAAGAGAAGCACGTAAACTGCTAGTGACAGGCACCAGTTATTGACATTGAGGGGAAGGCGGGCGAGAGAGAGAGAGAGAGAAAGATGGAAGATGACAAGAGAGAGTGGGTGAAAAGGAGAGAGTGACAGACGGGGAGAGTGACAGACACGCGAGGGGGCTAAAATGACAGCACGGGGTGAGGAGGGAGGAAGGGAGGGGGAATGGGGCGCACCTTGGGTTGATTGAGATGACCCGTCGGAGGAAGAGGTGCCGTGTTCTTTTTGTACACGAAGATCCTCTCGTCGTTGAAAGTGGACATGTCAGAACTCGATTTTGCTGTAATCACAATGGTAAGAATGCGATTGACACTGTGGGGACTCACTTCTCATCATCTGCTTCATTCCTTCTTTCTCTGGGTTCTTCTGTGGACTGTTAGGAGCAGATAGAGAAGTGTTGAAAGTTGAGTCTTCAGGCTGAATATAGGGCTATGAACAAGGAAATTGAGGAGCAAGTTAACCTGAGAGAGCATGAAATTGGCATAGTCGAACTGGGTTTGACATCGGCTTGGAATGAATCTGTCTCCGCCTCCCGTTGTTCCATTAAATGTTCGGTTGTGATTACGAGAAGGAGTAAGATCTCGCTTAGACAGACCGCGACCACCACCACCCTGACAAGAATGCAATGAGGGAAGGACAACATATTTAGTAACAAACCTTCCCTCCGCCGAATATAGAGGAGTGATTGAAGCTCTGATTGGGCGTCTTTCCTCCGAACAATGAAACATTTCCTCTCCTCGAAGGTGACCCTGGAGTCTTCACAAGTGAGAGATCTCCGACCTGTTATCAGAATTAAAACAGATAAAGCAAAATTCAAACAGCTTATTAAATTAAGAGCTCATTATTTTATAATTTATTTTAAATGCACTAACAACCTGCCCATCCCATAGCACCCAAATAAAACATATTAATTCCTGGGACAATAAATAAAAACGTGAATGCATTATCGCCTAATAAAACTCTTGCCGACAAACCTTTCTCGTGATTTTCCCGATTGGTGAACTGGGAGCTGATTTTATCACTTGCATCTCAGGATCTCTGTAAAACTTGGCATATAAGAAGAATATATTACGTACCTTCCCTTTTGGTGGCATAAAAGATATATCGGAAAAACAAACTAAAGTTTGCCGAAGGGTGTTCAGACGGGTTTCAAGTGACTTGCATGAAACTCTGCACGAAACTCGTCGGGAAAATCTCTTGATGGTTCCCGGACGGATCATAAATCCAAAAGCAAGCAGAAAACTCGTCCGTAAACCTGTCAGAGTTGTCGTCTGACGAGTTTCATGCAAGCTCTTGGTAGAGTTTCATGAAAGTCATCGGAAACTCTTCCGTCGTTTTCGGAGATAGGCAAAATAAGCGCGTTAAACGCGTTTCGTAAAATTCGTAAAATTGCAGAGCGCGCGCCGACGTAACGTGCGCGGTTGAACACCCTTATACCGCGCGCTTTCATTGCACGCGCGCTTATTTGAATTTTATATTTAACGATTTCTCCGGTTTTGCAGGGTAAGCTTACAGTAAGTAGCAAAAGTATATTACTATAATACACACAGTAAGTTACCTCGATTGCTACTATTTTATTACTCAACAAAAAGGTTAGGAAAAAGTAAGTAAAAAAGTAAAGCACTTCATCCTTACGAATAACTTACTTTTTCGCACTCGAAATATGGTCAGGAAAAAGTAAGTTACAAGTAAGTTCACTGATACTGACTTTAAAAAGTAACATTACTATAGCAATCTTGTTAACTTACTGTGTGTATTATATTAATATACTTTTCGGACGTAAACAGTACTATAAGCTTACCCTACAATCCCGAGTTGCTATAAATCATTGTTTCTGTTGCATATTTATACGCTGATACGGTTTCAGATGAAAGCCCGATCAGTCGCCTTTGTGCTAGTATTAAGACTCTGCCCCCTAATCTTTAATCAGTTCTTCCTTAAGCTTAACAATAACCTTATATTTTGCTCATTTCCTCTGCACTAATAACGCCCTGTTCAATGTTTTCGAGTTATAGCATACCTATACATCAGATAATTATTACGACTTGCTGCATGCTGAGCGTCTGATCTCAAAATGCATATCAAGGAAATCGAGATCGATGGTTTCAAGTCTTACGCGCAAAAACAGGTATCTGTCCATATCTAACATCTGCAGTGGTTTATCACTCATTCTTCGCAGATCGTCGGAAAATTCGATGAACAGTTCAATGCCATCACAGGCTTGAACGGATCGGGAAAGTCAAATATTCTCGACTCGATTTGTTTCGTGCTCGGTATCACCAATTTGTCTTGCATCCGTGCTCAAAATAACAACGATCTGATTTTCAAGCAAGGAAATGCTGGAATCACCAAGGTTCGAAAAAAAGATGTTTTCATGAATTGCGCTCAGTTTGATTTTTAACAGGCATTCGTGAAAATCACATTCGACAATACTGGACCGAGGCGATTCAATAGCTATGGAGATGTTGTTACTATCACAAGAACGGTTGGTACAATTGTGTTATTAGTTTTATTCAAGTATGCCTTACAGATTTCGATCGCGAGTTCTTCTTCAAAAGGCACGAACAACTACACAATATGTGGTAGCAATGCATCCTGCTCTGCGTATGTTTTAAAGTTTCAACTTATTTTTACTGTATGGCTCAGATTGTTTTAAATGCCCTCATTGAGACATAGCCAAATGTTTCTTGTATGCAGTGTCGCCGATCTATTTCGCTCAGTCGGTCTCAATGTCAACAATCCTCATTTCTTGATCATGCAAGGTCGCATCACGAAAGTGTTGAACATGAAGCCTACAGAGGTGTGATATTTCAATCAAATATATCAATTAACAGATGATAAGTTTTTTTCCTTTATCTTCTTATAATGTTCAAAAATAATCATTTCAAGATTCTCGGAATGATCGAGGAAGCAGCGGGAACAAAAATGTATGATCAGAAGAGAAATCAAGCAGTTGCGAATATGGAAAAGAAGGACCAGAAGATTGAGGATATCCGGTATATTTATTTACCGAAATCTCGTGCAGCTGATCCATCAAAATGCTTATTGAATATTTCATAATTTGACTCTGATTGCTAATAGGGATGAATTGAGTCGATTGCAGAGTGTTGATGGAGCAGGAAATTCTGCCCACTGTCCAGAGAATGAAGGATGACCGAGAAGAGTACCTCAAGTATCAAAAATACGAGAGAGACATCGAAGTGTACAGGAGAAAGCATTCAGCATTCATCTACGATAGAGCACAGGTTAATGCAATGATTATTCAATAAATTGTCTTCCTAAAGATTGGTTAAATTGAAGCGTATAATCCTTTTCAGAAACAAGCGAAAACTTGCGTGGAGACATTTGAAGAGAAAGAGCAGGAGAGGCTACAGACGATCGAGTCCATTGGTGAAATCAACAAGGAAAACGATAAAATGACTGAAAGGCAAAAGGAACAAGAAAGGGAAAAGGGAAATGTACGTTATTTAAAAAAAAAAAGATTATGACATTAAATTTTGTTATTTGAGGCGCTGAAAAAGGAGAAGGAGGAAATAGATAAGGAAGTAGCTAGCAAAAGGAGTGCTCTTACTGATGCAGAGAAGAAATTGGAGGATATCAAGGTGAGAGATAGAGGGAGATACCCACTCTTAATATATAGGCTGATGATCAATTGGAAACCCTTTGATTATGTTATTCGTTACGAATTCCAGAGTACGGTGGAAGCAGCGGAATCAAAAGTGGCTAGACAAGCAGGAACAAAGGCCTCTGATACCAAAGCTCTCGCCAAGTTGGAACAGGATTTGAATAAGAAAGAGGGAGAAGTATGATTAATACTACGAGATTATCCTAATGATATATACGAGCTTTCTCTCAAACGATTTTGATATATTTGGATGATATCTGGATGAGTACATTAGGAGTGAATCCTTTCAGTTGGGAGGAGAGGAGCAACGAGGATCCGAGCTGGAAACGGAAATAAAAGCAGCGAGAGCGAAGCTGCTCGCTCTCGATCAGGGAATGACTACGAATGATGCTGGAGAAATGGTGTCTCTGGAGAGTCAGATAACTGGTGGGGAGTGTTGGATGATCTTCCTTTAATGAGTCATTGGTATCAGATGCCAAGACTCGTCTGACTGAACATATAACTGAACTGAAGACTCGTGAAGCACGAATCAAAGAATTGGAGAAGAAGAAATCAGAGAAGGAAAGGGAATTGGCCCAGCATGAGAAGGAAGACAAGGAATTCACTCAATTGAAGGGAAAGAATGAGAAGGAATTGGCCAGTCTCAAGGTATCCACTATATCCACTTATCCCATTTTATCATAACAACTCGTATTAATTTTTATTATTATTATAGGCTGAAATGGATAAGACCAAATTCAATGAGGAAGAGTATCAAATGTGGAAGGAGGAATTGGGTAAATTGACACAGGAGCTGCAGAGAGCAGAGCACACGAGGAAGCAGATTGAAGAGTGAGTGAAGAAAGATACCAGGGTTGCTCACCGGAAAAAAAGTGTAGATAACGTTAGAACTCTTTTGGTTATCTTTAACCTAATGCCGCGGTGTGGTATTTAGACTTAATTAATGCGGTTCGTTTAGTACCATTCGACTAACGTTTAGGTGAAAGTAAACAGAGTCTCGAAACTTTTTTTCTGGTTAGGAAAAAAATATACCAGCAAAAATTGGGAAAAGCTTTATAACTAACAATAAGTTCATATTAAACCAAATATCTATTTAACGGTATCTAACAACTCGTATACAGGAGCTATACAATACTGCATTATACATTTCAGGGGATTTAGTTATTGTGAAAGTTCTGGACAATTTTGCGGTGTGCAACCCTGAAAGAGACCGATGCCATTCTCATTTCAATTCCAATTAATTGGAGTTTCACAATCTAATGAATGGTATTTACTTTTGTAGAGAGATGACCCGCAAAGAAGCCCAATTCAAAAATGTGGCTGGAATTTGCCGTGAGACGGTCAGTGAATACAATGATATTTCTTTTTTTTATGTCCTTCAGTGGATAGAGTATGATTCGGAAAAGCATCGATAGTTATCTAAGTGACGATCTATTGATTTGTATGAATGGCTGTTAAGGATGTCCTTGGTATGATTCCTCGATTCTTCAAACTGAAAGACGATGAGAATCGACACGCAATCGAATATCTCATGGGAAATCATGTAAGTCCCTTTGATCTACCTTGGAATTGTTTATTAATTTTGGTCGCTGCGTGTTCATCCATTCAAATACAATCAAATAACGTGAACTACATGGTCTAAGTTATTAAATACCAGAAAATTATTGAGAATTACCTCAAATTAATGGCAAGAAATTGCAATGAATGTGAGAAAAGGGTTAGAATGAGTGACTAAACAAGGTGGGGGTACGAGTAATACACGAAGAGATCAAGTGGATCAATTAGATCCATTGGAGATAGTGGGGACTACGGTAGTGGCATCTCGATAGAATACATATTCTGTGTAGTGGGCCCATCTCTGCTCCTCCAGATCACCTGAGTTCCGATGGTGATTGAGAACATCCTGAAAGGGGAACCATTCACTTTGAGAGGCGGGAGGGGGGAGGGGGGAGGGGGGGGAGAGGGTGACGACTAGTACAGTGAGCAAGTGAAGGAACGGGGAATGTTAAGCAGATGAAGCATATTGGGAATGAGGAGGATAGGGAAGGGATCACGAGCGTGCAATATATTGGAAGCAGACAGATGATGCAGTGAGAGACTGATGCAATGGACGATGATTATGATGACACGATAGAATAAGTAAGAGAGAAGAGATAAGAGGAACTCGGTATGATGGGACATGGTGCGGGTTCATTGATCCTTGATATCTCAACTCGTGTGATCATTCCATTGGGTGCATCATTCATTCTTTCCTTCATCCCCTCATTCCACTCGATCACTGATTGGATATAGTGGAAGGACGAGAGTGGAGGGAAGGAAGGGAGGGAGGGAGGGGATGGCCAACCTCGCTTCCATTGTCTTCATTGGCAGAAAAGAAGCCCTGCTTGAGGCGACCCATTCGGGTTACCTGCAATCGGAGACGATGGATGGGAGGGAGGAAGGGAGGAAGGGGACTCCCGAAGGGAAGAGAGTCACGAGGTTACGGTAACCCATTGATGAAGTGAAGAAAAGAAGAGTGGAGAGACGGAGATAGGAGTGAGTTGATAGAGGAAAGAAGGAACAAAAGGGAAATTGGAATAGGAGATGATAGAGTTTGAAGTAGAGAAGAGAAAAAGATGTCCAATTGTGAATGAGATGAACCTGATTGATATAAATAGACAGTTGCTAGATATCGAACTCAACGATTCTCACGCAAAAACTACAATAGAGTTACGAACAAAGAGAAAGAATTGAGATTAGTTGCTGAATGCACTGATTTAAATGTATTGCATTATTGAAACTGAGAGTGAAATGAAGGGTTAGATCAAATAAGAAGACATATGAGAAAGAAAGGAATAAGGAACAGTATGGAATATTAAAGACATGCACATTGATTGATTGAATGGGAAAAGAGAAGGGCAAAAAATAAGGGGGAGGCGGAATGGGGGAGCAATTGTACGATGGGATGGAAATAAACGAACATTTTGTCCTCCTGGAGAGAGTCCAGATGACATTAGTTGATGGGAGGAGAGACCATTGGCCCCAGAGGTACACGTGGATAACAGTCTGAATCCCTTCTCTGCCATGGCATCACACGCCTGAAGGAGAAGGAGATGAATGAACGGAATGATACCCTTCTCTCATTTGAACTGACTAGTTCAGATTGAAGGAAAGAGGTTGACTAATGGACCGACTAATTCACCCATGACCATTGTTATTCATTGGGGAAGGGTTGGTTGACAGAGAGAATTCACTCCATCTACCTCCTCTAGATTCCCTTCCCCCTCTTCTTTCCCTCACCTCTCCTTTCCTCTCACTTGTCACATTCAACGAAATGTGAATTTTGGATTTGCTGTGAATAGTGATGATGTGAAGTAGGACTAACAAGGGAACCGCAAAAGTTGGCCTCCTAATATCCATTTTCTGTTTTCAGAAGTCGATAGGGACCCTTGAGGGAAGTCCATTCCAACTCTAACATTATGATACTTTTGTTTCTGGAGGTCGGTTGGTCAAATTTTCTTCAACACTGTGATCGGCGCTTATCCGACGCGCGAGTACTTGGCGGAAATCTCGCACTCTTCTTTCAGCGGGTAGCTTGTCTGACTGATGATCGTTTTGCTGCTGGTTCAATATTTATTTAGTCATTCTTGTTCTGCACATTTAAAACCTTGTTTTCTGATGTCCCCGAACGAAATTTTGCCTATTGTGCTCAAATAATGAAATTAGTGGCAATTTTCTGAAACATTTTAAGAGAACACTTGAAATCTGATTTTATCGAGTAATTATGATGTTTACTGCAACTGTTTGACCTCAATAGGCAAAATTTCGTTCGGGAACATCAGAAAACAAGTTTTTAAATGTGCAAAACAAGATTGACTAAATAAATATTGAACCAGCAGCAAAACGATCATCAGTCAGACAAGCTACCCGCTGAAAGAAGAGTGCGAGATTTCCGCCAAGTACTCGCGCGTCGGATAAGCGCCGATCACAGTGTTGAAGAAAATTTGACCAACCGACCTCCAGAAACAAAAGTATCATAATGTTAGAGTTGGAATGGACTTCCCTCAAGGGTCCCTATCGACTTCTGGAAACAGAAAATGGATATTAGGAGGCCTACTTTTGCGGTTCCCTTGTAAGTGAAGGAAGGATTAAAATAATTGAGGGTGTCTGTCTTCATTATTGAACAGAAGGAGAGACGATGCAATTGTTTGCGAACCAGTTATATCGTTGTGAACTTGGAATGGTGGTTATTTTGGGAATTTCGAGGTCTCCGTATTGCATTTGATTGAGGAAGTGGGGATTTGGTTCATCACAATCTGGTCTAACAAATGGGAAAAGAAGAAGAGAGGAGGAATGCGGTCAATAGGAATCAAGCCTATTCATGTATTCTCTTTCTCTCTTTTTCATTCCTTTCTATTTAATTCTCTCGAATTCTCCTCAATAGTTATTGAGAAGAACTTGAGAGAGAGAGAGAGAGAGAGAGAGAGAGAGAGAGAGAGAGAGAGAGAGAGAGAGAGAGAGAGAGAGAAGAGTGGAAGGATAATGGCTGAATGATGATGGGAAGAGATTCCAAATGAATTCCCATATTAGCTGGCATCAAACCTTCTCGAGGCATTGATGTTTGAGATAGAGTCGAGTGGTGTATCGATCACTGAAGTCGTGGTCTCCGGGATCTCGACTTTCGTTCAGAGTATCTCCGAATACCTGATATGTGTTGATGATGATCCCTCCCCCCCTTCCCCCTTCCCCCTCTCTCTCTCTTCCACTCACTTCTCTACACAAGGATGCTTTCCCATGGACGAGAATCCTCTGTAGTTTTCTGAACTTGACATCTGCCTGTCCGTCTCTTCCATACGCGAAAGTTCCTCGATATCCAAGAGTGATGTACCCTCCGCCTGCAATTCATTCCTCCTCCTCATTCCCCCTTCTCCATTCCCCGCCCCCCCCCTCTCTCCCTTTCTCTCCATCAACATTCAATGTCTAAATGAGAAGGACGGTAGTGGAGATGGATATTGAAGTGGATGGGTGTATTGCTGCTTGTTGGTTGCAGGTCGGATAGATTGTATGTGGATGAGGGAGAGAGAGGGGAAGAGAGGGAGAGAGGGGGGGGGGACGAACAGTGGTCGGCGAGTGTGTTTGGTAGGCCCCGTAATACGATTGGGAAAAGAAAGGCGGGATGGGAGAGATAATGGATGCAAACCATATTTCGGCCTTCCTTCCCCAATACCTCGATAGACGCTCTCGGTCAGGAGGGAGGAAGATGAAGAAGAAGAAGAAGAAGAGAGAGAGAGAGAGAGAGAGAGAGAGAGAGAGAGGAGGAGAGGGGAGAACACAAGGAAGTTGAAGATGTCTGTAGTGGATGGAGTACGGAGAGGAGTAGATGGTGTGATTGGATATGAGACCCCCCCCCCCCCCTCTCCTCTCTTCGTCTTCATTCCTTTTTTCCATGGTTGTCATCGTATTGGCTTCTTCTTCTTCCGTTGAGTGGACACTCGACTCAATGGAATGGAGATGCTTGAGAATCCAATCGAAAAACCGTAGGAAATGGTTGCGTGAGGCGATGAATTGTATGGAAATTCACCATTTGGATGGTTGTCTTCTTGGATGGACTGGTGGTGCCCCCCCCCACCCCCTCCTCTCATTTCACTCCTATCTGCCACCCCTCAAGAAATGGAGAGGAGGAGGGGAAATATTTGGTGAAAGAGGCCATGGAACATAAACAGGAGAGGGTATGAATAGACACGGTCAGTCTATCCAATCGAGAAGAGGAAGAGAGGAGGAGGAGGATGTTGGGGGGGGGGGGGATGAAGAAGAGTCTCAGCTAGTGACAATGATCCAATCATGCGTTGTTCCTCTCTCTTTCCTATCTCCGTCCCTTTGTCCCTCTATGAAGAAGGAAGACTCGTTGAGGCAGTCGTTTGAGAGTCAGTGCATTCCCCTGTTTTGACTCTTGACAATACCCCCCCCCCCCTCACCTCCCCGTCCCCTCCTTCTTGATGGAAGAAGACTCGGCCTTCTCTCCGTTATCTCGGACTAGTTTGGACTCATTTCCTGTCTATCTTCATCAATTTCTCTATCTTTCTCTTCTTCTTTTCTCAAGTAGGAAGAGTGGGAGGGAGGAGGGGGGAGGGGGGAGAGGGGGATGCTTGCTCACCGTTCTCAGATGGGGAAGGAATACGATGGATGAGTGCAGGCAGTTGATAGAATGCCGCTTCTTCCCGTAATCCAACCATATCTCGGAAGGAATCACAGAGGATGAGACGATCAGTTCGGAGGAAGTTGAGAATGATGGAGAAGAGAGTCCCATCACGATCTAGAATCACTCTCGTAGTGGAAGTCCCCCCCTTACCCTTCATCTTTCTCCCCTCTACAGTCTCCGTCCCTCGTCTCCCCGTATGCCACTCCCATCTGACTATACCCCCAAAGTAGCTCATTTCTGTGCTCTCTTTCCTCCTTTTCCTCTCTTTCCTCTCTTTCCTCTCTTTCTATTCTTCATCCTCTTTCTCCCCTTTTCTCTCTACGTTCGAAGGGGGAGGAAGAATGAAAATGAAGAGAGCAGAGGAGACAAAAGTCAAGTGAAGTAAGACAGTAGACCCCCATCCCTCTCCTTTCTCTTACTCATTCGTATCACGTAATCCCTTCACTCATAGAATCCTCCTATTTCCTTTTTTGGTCCTCTTAGTTTGATGTTTAAAAAAATACAAGAAGGATTATATGACTTACTTAATTCTTTGAATACTTAGGATGTAAATGTTGGCTGACCTATGAATATAGTGCCATCGGGTAGAGAGTGGATGGTAGAGGAGACTGATGTATCCCCCTGGATATAAGAAGATAGAAGAGAAGGAGAATGAGAGGAAAGAGTAGAACGAGTCGTAGAGTAGAGAAGACCTCCCACGTTGAGAGATATTAGAGACGATTCTTCCATCTGCACAAAATGATGAGATAAGGAGGAATGATTAGTGAAAGCATATCAACACTTGGTTTATGAGATGAGATGGAAAGGAATAAGTTGATGATTTAATCAAGGGTGAATAATAGGCGATGAAGAAATGAGTGAAATGCAGTGGAGCATATAGGAGAAGCGACCTTCTCTTCTTGAGATGATGAGAGAATGGAGAGGAGAGAGGAAGGAGAAGAAGGGGGAGGGGTGGAGAAGGATGGACCCTCCCCCTTGGATCCTTCCCTCCTCCCTCGTTCCCTCTATGCACGGCCTGACCATCGCTTGATCGAGTCGAGATATTGTCCGATGATGATGCTACGTTGTAGATAGAAGAAGGCGAATATATTTTGACAGGGGAGGGGGGAAGAGGGGGAGGTATTCACAGCCATGCCCCTCGTTTCGTTGACGTAGAGGCTATTCTGTGAATGTGCATGTCCATGTTATGCGGCTATGATGAAGCATGTATAATAATCCGATTGGGAAGGTACGCCTAAAAGAGAGGACGGGGAGGGGGGGGGGGGGATCTACCGTCCCTCTCCAATTCTTTCCTCTTTTCTTCTCTTCTCTTCTCTCTTTCTTCTAACCTCGAAGTGACAGTCATCCTCGATGCTTCACTCCTTCACTCACTGTGTCTCAATTTAAGGAGGAAGAGAATAGAAGATGAGTAGAGGTCGAGAAAGAAAGAGATGGATAGGGGAAGAGACTGCTATTCCCATATTGGACCGTTTGTCAACCATCATTTTATTACAGGGGGGGGGGGGGGGGGGGGAGAGAGACTATCTGATTGTGAGAGGGGATAAGAAGAATGGGGATGAAGAAGGGAATATTTATAAGTCATTCAAGTTGGAGGGGACATAAGAACACGGAATGAACTAATTCAAATTTATGTCGTGAAGAGAAGAGAAGAGAAGGGGGGGGGGGGGAGAAGAGAAAGATCTACGTCTAGTGGAGGCCTTTTTGATTGGAATCTGTTATATCTGTCCCCACTCCCCGGCCATTTTAGAAGGAGGTACTGTCATATTCACATCTACCGGAGTGTACAGTATCATTTATTTAGATGAACCAATTGAATGATCATGGGAGTGTGAAAAAGAGAGGGAATGAAGGGCAAAATGAAGTTGAATGACGAATGAATGGTGATGGTACGTTTTGGAACGTCCATTTTGGAACCCTCGAAGATGGCCGTTTTGGAACCTTCCCAAAAGAACGAAAGACGATTCAGAACCCTTATTTAAATACAGGCGACGTTTTTAAACTCTCCGATATTGAATTGCTAGCCACCCGTATTCAAATGATGATTCAAAACCGTCTTTCCGCTCTTTTGGGAGGGTTCCAAAACGGCCATCTCCGAGGGTTCCAAAATGGACGTTCCAAAACGTACCATCACCCGAATGAATTCCAATGTTGAAATATTGAGTAAATGTGATATGGTGGATAGTGAAAGGAGGGTGGAAGGAGATGAGAGTGGAGAGTATGATTGATAATGGATGATTGTTTAGAATCAATTGACGGTGGTTCGAACGGGAGACAAGGCGTCTCTTCTGATGAGAGAGAAGGCATTCACTATGAGGACTACCTGCGTCCCTCTTGATGCCAAAGTAGATGATGAATCCAGAGAGGCAAAGGCACAACAAGCGAGACAACTACAGGCTGCTCGATCTATTGTGGTGAGTCCCCCCTCCCCCCCCTCACCTTCCCCCCTCTCATTGAGAATAAAGAGTCATTGATAGACCTAATATCTAATGGTACCATGTTAATGATTGATCCATGTTCTGTTCCACTGTCTCCTCTATTTAATTGTTACTCTACAGTTTTATTTGTGATTGGGGATGGTAAAGAGAAGTTAAGAATGATAGGATTCCCCTCTAGGGACTACTTGATTACGAGAGAGAAGAGAGAGAAGCGGAGTTGTTGATTCCCCATCCCATGGAAGAGGAGAAGTCCTCTTTTTGGAGTGAGAAGGGTGGGAGAGGGGGAGAGAGAGACCAGTCAGTGATGACCTCCATTGATATGAGAAGAAAGGAAGGAAGAGCAGTGGATAGATGTCCCTTGAGAGAATGGAGACTCCTTGTCTTCCCCCTCCCCTTCCCCCTCCCCCTCCCTCCCCCTCTATTCTCCTTCCTTCTCTCTACATTCTTTGAATCTAGACGATGAGGAGGAAGAATTAAGTGCAGTCAGTATACTTAGTGTAGTAGAGTAGAGTGGGGGGGGGGGGGTTGACTGGAGGGATTCTATTGATATTGCAGCCTCGAGGAGAGAATGTTGACTGGGCCATCGATCTGGTCCAATTCGATCCCAAACACTCCATTGTCCTCAACCACTCATTGAAAAATGTGAGTTTAAGGGACGGGGAATGGAGGGAGGAGGGAGGAGGTGGAGGGGGGGAGGAGGAGGAGGGGGAGGGGGGGGGGAGGAAGATGGCATTGTCATTGACAGGTACTGGTGTGTGACTCGAAGGATACTGCTAGTACTCTCTGCTATAACAAGTGAGTGAAAAAGGACATGAGAGATAGAGATAAGGGGGGGGGGGGATGATCACTGTGATTACAGAGATGTCAATTGTCGAGTGATCACTCGGGATGGAGAGATTGATATGAGACCGAATGGAGTCACTGGAGGAGGTGAGGAAGGGGGGAGGGAAGGGGAAGGAGAAGGAGAAGGAATCATTTGAGGTGCCCGTGCTGTCTATCAATTTGGAATCGATCTGAGAAAGACAAATCAATGGCACGATGCTAAGGCGAAGATTGAAGATGCGATGCCGAGATATAAGCAATTGGAGAGTGAGTAGATGGGGGAGGGGAGAGGGGGGGGGAGGGGGAGTGATGGAGATGGTTGCAGAGTTGATCAGGGAGGGTGATATTCATGCACGGCGATACGGTGAGATGAAGGATAGATTGGTCACTCTGACTGAACAGTCCGAGTCCCTCAAGGAGAAGTTCCAGTTCTCTGTTGCCGCCACCATTAGAGTGAGTGGGAGGGAGGGGGGAGAAGGGGAGGGAGGGGGAGAGAGGGGGAGAGAGGGGAGACTGACCATTGCAGACTGATCTAGATGCCATCGAAGTTGAACTACCTGGTCTGCATGATTTCAAGAAGAAAGTACAGGAAGAGATGAAGGGATTGAAGGATAAGATAGAACAGTTCGAGCAGAGGTCAGAAGAGAAGGAAGGGAAAGGGGGAGGGGGAGGGAGGAGGAAGGAGGAGTGAGGAGTGAGACTGATGATTGCAGGAAGAAGAACGAGAAGGCTTTCGCTGACAAGGAGAAATCAGATTGGAAGAAGAAACTGAAGGATCTGCAAGAGGAAGAAAAGAAGAGGAAGGGAGGATTCGAGAAGGCCAAGACTACTCTGTCTGCTATGAGGTGAGAGGGGAGGGGGGAGGGGGGTGAGGGGGCAGGGAGATTTGTCTCTATCTTCAGATCCGAGATCGCTGCTCTGGAACAAAATATCAAAGATGGAGAAGAAGCAATGGAGAGACACAACAATGAAGTGAAAGATCAGAAGAAGGAGGTGGAAAGACTGGAGAGAACCACTAGAGAAGCACTGGTCAGTCGGAAAGAGGGGGGAGGGAGAGAGAGAGAGAGAGAGAGAGAGAGAGAGAGAGAGAGAGAGAGAGAGAGAGAGAGAGAGAGGGGGGGGACGGGAGGGAGGGGAGGGGATGGTTAATGGTATTGCAGGTGGCCCTAGATGCTGCTGAAAAGAGAAGGAATGAGTTCATTGATGAGTTGAAGAAGCATGATGAACAGATGAATCAATTGAGGAAGATGATTGAGAAGGTAGAGGAGAGGAGAGTGGGGAGGGGGGGGGGAGAGGGAGAGGGAGAGGGAATGAAGGAAGCGGGGAGAGGAGATGATCCATTTCAGAACAAAAAGGAGATTCAACACAAGGAAGCGAGATTGGAGGAAATTGATCGAGAAAAGTGGGTTTACTCTCATTAATTATGAGAATACTGTAATAAGAAAATTGACGTGGTGATATCTAGTCTATAACAAAACATTAAATATTCGAATTGTATTACTATAAGAGGTAAGATGGTGATATCAGGAAGAAGTTGAAAGATGACGAAGCAGCTTGGAATAAAGAGGCCAAGATGGAATTGAAGGCCTGTCCATGGATTGCTGATGTGAAGGAGCACTTTGGACAGAAGGGAACTGACTACGATTTCACTGGGTGAGAGGGGGAGGTGGAGGAGAATGAAGAAGGGATTGTAGATATACGGCGAATGGAGGAAAGAAGAAGATCGAAGAGATGGAGAATGATATGAAGAAGATGAACAGTCACATGAATATGAACACGATGAATATGCTGGCTCCATCGGAAGAAAGAGTGAGTGGGAGGGGGGGGGGGGGTAGGAATAATCATATTGATCTCTCTCTCTCTCTCTCTTCCTCCCTCCCTCCCTCTCTCTCTCTCGTCAGGTGATGGCCCTCCAGAAGAAGAGACAGCAGATTGAGAAGGATAGGGCTAAGTTGATGGAGACAATCGAGAAATTAGATGAGAAGAAGAAGGTGGAGCTAATGGCTGCATACAAGAGTGTCAATAAGGTGAGAAGAGGGAGGGGGGAGGAGGGGAGGGGGGGGGAGAGGGGGAGGGAGAATGGAGTGATTGAAGGACTTCAATGGGATCTTCACCATGCTTCTTCCTGGTACATCATCCAAGTTGGATCCTGCAGATGGGAAAGATCCATTGAAAGGAGTTGAGATCAAGGTAGTCATTCATTCCTTCCATCCATCTACATTGCCAGTCAATAAAAAGAGAGATAGAGAGTGGTAATACAGTCTATTCAAGGTTGCATTCAATGGAAAGTGGAAAGACTCCCTTGGTGAATTGTCGGGAGGTGAGATTTGTAAATAATTTATTTTAATGAGAAGCGTTGCATGGCCAAGTAGTATGGAATATAGAGAATGATAATGCAGGTCAACGTTCTCTGGTTGCTCTTTCTCTCGTATTGGCCATGCTCAAGTTCAGACCTGCTCCTCTATACATTCTGGATGAGGTATACTGTATATATCTGTTATCGATTAGACTGATTATATTTTAAGGTCGATGCAGCTCTTGATCTCTCCCACACTCAGAATATTGGGGCAATGATCAAGACTCATTTCAAGGAGAGTCAGGTATGTCTATTCCCCCTCTCCCCTTCCTTCTTCCTTCCTAATGGATCATGTTTCAGTTCATCATTGTTTCACTGAAGGAGGGAATGTTCAATCATGCCAATGTTCTCTTCCGTACTCGATTCGTCGATGGGACATCCCAAGTATCGAGAACCGACAATACGGGCTCAAATAAATAATGTATACGACTTAAATAAACAGTTGCTTATGTTCTTCACATATTCTCTCACTTCATATATCGATCTCTTCTCGTGTGAATTCTCCTCTGTTCTCTCATCCCGTGTTCTACTCGATTATAACCATTCGATATTTACATGTAATTAAATTTTTCACGTGCACTCAATAATGCTATGTTTGATTGTAATTGTGTCCGAAAATAAACCAATTATTTATCCCAACAGAAGTAGAAGATTCAGCAGCAAGGTATAGAGGAGAGTACCAGAAATTATAAATTGTCGGGAGTACCAGAAATTATAAAAACAGACTGAACACAACTAAATATCATATATGATATGAGAGCCCATGATATGATTAATGAAAAAAGTAAAAATTCATTATGTCGAAAAATAGCCGATTTTGAAATTCGATTGACCTCGGATTTTAGGTTGCCGCGGTCGGGAAAGGTATCCTTATGCTCTAAAAAGTTGGGAATTGTATATTCCATGGATATGCTACAATCGTGTCTTGGAATGACCTTTTTACGAAACTCGGCTTCAGAACTGTAAACATCCAAAATAGGGTTATGTGATAAAGTGAAAAAATCGTCTTTTTCGTGTCCTGAGGTCAAATTAAGAGCTATCGTTACCAAACTTTGGGGATCATCAGGAATTGTGAGAAGGATCATTTTGAGCTTTTGAACGAGTTTCTAGCATGTCTATGAACGAAAATCCATTTTTTCGGGACCCTACTTTGAAACAGTCTAGAGCCACTGTACGTCATCCTCCCATGAGTACATATTTTCATCGAAAAGGTATTGATGCCTTCTAGTATCACAACGAATAGGAAGTCTGAGGAAAAATCCATGTAAGAATTTTGATGGTTTGAAAAAGTATTGCTTGATAGCGTCCTCACTACGCAACAACCAGGGAGTTCTGTGATATCCCAATGGCATAATCCTAACACCCGTTTAGAAAGAAGAAATGCCGAGGTTATAACACACCTCGCTCACGGCCGCAGTTGGTCCAAAATATAGACGGGCTGTGGGTCGTCAAGCGAGTATGCTCTCTGTAAAACGATTGATATGCAATAAACCAGTAAAAGTAGGCATTGAGCAACAGAGACGTGGATAACGGTCGCAAGGTGAACGAAGTTTGCAAGCCAAAAACGAAATGTTCGCGGCTCGTTTTCACATAGATTCAGGGCATTCGTGTGCCTAAACGTGTCGACCACGGATTGGACGCAAAATCAGTTACAATTAACAATATAAATATATAATAAAAAGAATTTCACGCGAGAGAGAGAGCTCCGCAACTTTGAAATGCCACGTCATCGCAAATGGCGAACTGAGCACGCGGTAGTTTTTGTCTTCCCGCCTTTCGACTCTTACAACGATCTTGTCTGCTAAATCACTTTACGTCTTACTGTATCCCTTGTTACCAACAACGATATTGCCTGATAATGCAATTTCCTGGCATACTGTATCGTTTGAATTCCCACTCTTATTTGAATTGCCGCATTTTTTTCAAACGGATTGATAAAATACACTAAGAGCTCGCTGACGCACGGCCCCGGGCCGCCGACATAAGGGGGTTCAAAAATGTCGCGCGCTGTGAGAAAGTGCGCTGCGTAATCTGCGCTAAACAGCGCAAGTTTTTCTCAATCGAGAACTGACTTTATTTACTACTGTAAGGAAAAATCGTCTTTTGGCGCTTGCAAGCCTCGCGTTGTCATTCCCTCTCTTCTTTTTCACTTCATTCATTTCCCTCCTCCCGTTCTTAGGTTTTGCGCGGTCCGAGAGGTTGTCAGTCATGGTTTTGAACGCTTCGCAGCAATTAGGAAGCTTGCCTTGGTTATTCATTCGGTTTTATTTGTTATTCTTTCCAAGGAAGTTCGTTTCTCTTGTCTTGATGACTCATTCAACGAAGAATTTATTATGGGTTTGCAACAATAGGTGGGAGAATTCTAATCTACAATCATGTGGTCATGAGCGTGAGTGACGTAGGCCATAGCATTCAGTGCGAGGCGAGTTCTGTGAATGGGATTGGGCACATTCCTCAATCTCTCGAACTTCGCAGTCCACTGGGGATGCAGGAACTCGATTGGCTCTTCACTAGGGACGATGCCGTGCATACGAATGAAGTGGGCCATATGTGCCATCATATGGGTCTTCACATTCACTTTCTTGTTGGGGAAGAAGTAGGCCATGGCTGTCACATATCGCTGGTACTGCACCATGATCTGGGAGAAGAGACGATCTCTCTCGGCCTGAGTGTGCCATACATTCTTCCTGCACAATTGAAGGAACGTGGCAGCAGACTGGAAAGATTATTCATTAGCTTATTAGGTATTACGAGTTTATTCTGTTCTCTTTCCGCATTCGCTTGCTTCGCTTCCCGTTTCCAATTCGTTCTATTACGCGATTGATTCATATTCGATCTGTTTATTCACCTCGAACATGTGACGCAACATGATCTTTCTCTCATTCCACTTCTTTCCTTCCACTATAGTCTCATCCTGGTCAGGAATAAGATCGATGAGGAGTTGGGGTATATTCTTGTCGGGATTGAGCAACCGGTCGACGTCATTCCCGACGAATTCACCGTACCATCTGAATCATAATACTTGCCCTCATCCCCCTCTTTCCCGCTTATACCGTCTGGTAGTGATCTGTTTCTCTTGAAGGATATCCTTCACTTTCTTCATGAGAACACCGTTACTGGGTGCTGTCTCTTCGATCCTCTGATCTGTTCGATCTCCTCGAGGAGTATTTTCCTTTTCTCCCTTCCCTCCACGTAGAGAATACTCGCGCGAGTCAGTCTCATCTCGTCTTCTCCCCTGAGAAGTTACTTTATCTATTGGCCCCCCTCCTTTTTCTCATTCTCACTTGCACGATAAACACTCGTCATCCTCCACAACATCGATTTCTTCACTATCTACATGCATTTCGCAGTGCATGTGAACGCGATTCTTGCATGTACGACACCTATAAGATTTGTGTTTCAATCCGATATCATTGCCTATGAACTAACGTGTACGAGCACTCGTGCCGGAACAGATCACTTCTCTCATCCACATACAGGCAATACTTGCTCTTACACGCCCAATCCGCCTCATCGTTTCTGTGATTCAGAATAGATAGGTATTTCTATGTTTCCCTTCTATACCTCATCTTCTCCTTCCCCTCTCTCAGATCGATGAGAATCTTTGCTTTTGTGCTTGTAATCTCCTCATCGCGCAGGGAATCCTTTATCTCTGCTTCTCTCTTCTCGATCTTCTCCGCCTCCACTGCCACTTCTCTGAGCTGAGAATTAGCAGAATTGTTATTGTTTCTCTCCCTCCCTCTACACTTTGCGTGGTCTCTCGATAGTTAGAGTTAAGAGAGTGGTAGATAATTTTTGTTTTCTCTTGTTGGATTCATTCACTCATTTCTATTTTCCTTTCTGACCTTCCTCTGGGTCTCTTCTGCCTCCTCTTTCTTATCGAACTTGATGATGTTATCAATGAATGCCGGCATTATCTGATCCTTGACAGCTCCCATCTTCCAGTGGAGCATCGGAGGAACGGTGTTATCGGGGTGCGCGATCAGAATGGGCTCCAACTCGTGTCCTTGAATTATTTGTATTTTTCGACCCCTCCTCTTCTCGGTACTTTATTGTCGATTTGTCACGCAGTCTCCCCATTTTGCGTTATCTCTCGCTGGTTAGACAGTGCAAGAGAGTATTCGATTGAGAGAGAGAGAAATCTTTTTGGCCCTACTATGTTTCCCTCGTACCCTTAGTAGCCTGCAACGATGCTCCTTTCGCCCTCTTCTCAAGGTAGTGTCTTCCTCCCACTTCGGTTCTCTTGAACGTCACGAACGGACTACTGTAGTCATCTTCAATGCGGTATCATTAGTTCTCCCTCCCCTCTATCTATATTTCTCACTCCAGAATCCCTTCTCCCAGAGGCACAGCACACACGCGTATATCATGTTCGGCCCTCCGAGACCTCTCAGTGACTGTAGAGACATGGTATCTCCCCCTGCGTGAATCTGGATGGTCATTCTCAATCCAGATGACTCATCCAGAGTCACCACTTTGTCGCGAAGCAAGTTGAGCTGGTCGAACACCTGAATAGTTAGATATTTTCTCTCCCTGGGTTACTGTATCCTTATCCGATCTTGCTATTCAATCTTTCATTATCTGCTTGTTCGTAATGTTCTCGTTCTCTGATATTAAGTACATACTGGCTTGGAAAGAACGGAGAGGTACGCATGCTTGTCGGGCCCATCGTAGAGAGAAACGAGTGAGCAATTACGGGGCTCATCTGACGCCTCGTCGCATTGAGTGGTAGAATGGCAACCTTCGTCCACTTGTCTGAATGTTTCTTTCCTTAGGCTTTCCTTTTGGATTACTGTTGCTAACGACTGATTTTCTGTCGTTAGTGTAGTTTGGATTACTGTATTACTGTAGTCCGGAATACTGTGGCTTGTATGTGCTTCTCTCCATACTTTATATTCTCTCCTTCCTCTTCCCCCCCCCAACCCTCCCCTCCTCCATCACCCCCCCCCCACTCCCCCCTCCTCCCTCCCCCCCACTCCCTCCCTCCCCCTCCTATTACCTCCTTTGTCGACAAGAACGAGGAGTTTGACCACTCCGTGGAAGGGGCTTCCGACAGTGAGTCGTCCTTGCAAGCAGAGATGAGACGGGTGATCACGTGCTCCTCGATGCGCATGTGATTGGCTACCGTAACACCGGCAAAGACGTGAGAGGGAGGCTGGAAAGTCGGTGATATCTTTCTTTTTTTATTCTCTGGTTCATTATTTCGTTCGGGTTACGGTAGCTATATTGATATTGTGTCATTCGTATTTTCAATATATTTTCAAATTCTGTACTAGAGTGATAGTTGGAGCACACTATATCTGTTGTCATTCACTTGGAATATGGTGACTTCCTATCTGATAGTTACATGACTCTCAATCGGTCCCGTGGTGTAGCGGTAGCAAGCAGGACTCAAATCCTGTAACGGGAGTTCGAATCTCCCCGGGACCTTCCGTCGTGTAATTATCAGGGGGGAAACAACCTTCTCTCAAACAGATGTAGTGTGCTCCAACTATCGAAGTTATCTATGGTATCCTTAATATGTCCCCTCTCCCTCCTCTGCTCCATTCCTCTTTCCCCACAGCAACCCTAGTTTGCTTACCAGGGTCTCGATCACGAAATGTTGTCCTTCCGACAGTTCCTTTCTGAGATCGACGTATTGGCCCTCGCAAGAGAAGATTAGAGGCATGCCGAATTTCTTCAGCATCCTCTTGATCCCTTTCCTCGTTGTGTCGCATAGCTGGTAACTTGCACACAATTCGGAATCCTCCTCTGGGGTTAGTGCCACCTTGACTCTCATCCTCTTCCCCAGGTCCCAGAAAAAGAAGGACTTCTCCTTGTCGTAATGTGAGCCTAGAGCTTTCTTGATGAATTCCAAGATGTGGTTGACTCTCTTCTCTCTTGTCTCTTTCCTTGCTCCACGGTAGGAACCCGGATTGATGCGAATTCTCATCGCTCCCGGGACCACCGGACCTCGCGGTGTAGTACCCTCACTTCTTTTCCTTTCGCTGCCTCCTCCTCTGCTGTGCCTTGATGATCCTAATAGCGATCTTCTCATTCGACTCCATGCACGCTACTTTCGATCTCAACTCATTCCTCAGTGCTCTCAATTCATCAGTCTCTTGTTGCTGGCTCTTGAGGAGAGTGGTGAGTAGAGTGCATGTGGTCTCTGCCAGGGATGCGCGACATTCCGAGGCTAGTGTGCGCATCCGTAGTCCCTCTGTCTCATAAGCATCCATCTCCTTCTCCTCCCTTACTTGGATCTCCTCCAGACGCACCATCGCCTCCTGAAAATAAGTCATTTTACTCTGTTTCTGCGATTGGGATGAAGGACAGATCAGTGATACTGAATCTGAAGCAAGCATGCAGATGTAAAAAGCAAAAAGAGACACAAGCATACAGACTTATCAAGTAAAGAAATTACGCTTTTGATTTGAGTGTACGAAATAGTGTGGGAATGCTTATGTATCCATAAGCAATGGTATACGGTAGCTCTGCTTCAGTGGTATACGGTATATCGCAACACATAGATTGAAACAGAATAGAAAGAACTATAGTATGCGGGAATTAATGAAATGAATCTGTTGTTGCTCACTGCTCTCTGTGCCATTGCCTCTCTGTTCTCCTGTTGCAGACGACTGATTGTATACTCCTGTTCTCTGATTGTCTTCAAGTGTCTCTCATTCTCTGTCCTTGCATTGATCAACTGCGTCTCTCTCTTCTTCCTCATCTCCTTTCTCTGTCTCCAACCATTCTTCTCTCCCATGCAATTCATCCCTCGACCGTTTCGCCTTAATACTCTTTATCTTCCCACTCTTTTGTAATATTTTTTTCAGCATATCCATCATCATTGTGCTGTTCTCCAGTCCAATCGAAACACGATCATTTACATACATTGCAATCAAAACACATTCATTCTAATCCACTGCAATCAATACTCCGCTAATCCACAGTTCCTTCGTTCACTTTCTCACCGCTCCATCTATATGCTCGATAAATATTGCAATGAATGAAGTGTGAAACACGAAAACAACGGGGAATGTAAAATACTTTATGCGCTGAAAGTTAATTTTAGTATTTCGAAAAAAATAACTCCTTCAATCGAGAGCGCCCTTGACCTGAAATGAGTGCGTTTTCTGTTCTTACAATTTTGCCTATTACCTACCGACCGGGTCCTATTCTTTAATCAGTCGAAGTAGAAAACTTCCCTCCTCCACTCAGTTGCGAGTTTAGTAGGGAAACAACTGTAAAACTACTAGAAACCTACATTCATGTAACTATCAGCTAGGAAAACTTCATATCCTAAGTGATTGACAAAAATTGTAGTGTGCTCCATCTATCTCTCTAGTTCTCTGACTATCAGTTGTTTCCGCGGCATAGCTCGTCACAGACCTACCCCTCTGCCGAGTTGACACAGTCGACTACAGTAACCCGGCAGAGCCGGAAGGTCCAAGTAAACAATGACACCTATGCTTTTTCGAGCTCTCTCTCAAATAGGATATTACCTTGACAACGGGATGCGGCCGCTGAGGCGTCCTCTGGAAGTCAAATGATGGCGACTCTTGATAAGGAGACTTAGAGGGAGTAGTCATGTGGGAGGAGCGTGCTTGCTAAAAAAATATATTAGCAAGCACTAGTTCAAACATAAACCGTGTCCTTATAATACTCGATTTAAAATAGAGATACTACTGTATCTTCCTTTTAACTTAACATATTTGAGGAAGCGAATACGAAAAAAAAACAAAAACCTGGGCAACCTCTTCCGTGAACTCATAGCAAAGTATCTTGAATGTATATTATTTCAGGAATTTGGAAAGAATGTGTGAACTAGTTTCTGATAGAATGATAAGGCATTTACCGTTTTTCTCTCTCTCTATTCAATACCTGAAGTCCTGAGGGGGAAGATCGGCTGATGGGAGAACTTCCTGTGGGAGTGCGGGGAGGAAGAGACGGGCGGACGAAGTGAGAAGGGGCGCTAGCTGGCCGGATGTCCTAGAAATAATTCAAACCAGGAATGTTTTCGATGGGAACAAGAAAGGTTATCTAATCTCTAACATCTTCCCCCTAACAATGTAGAATAAGTAATGGAGCAGATTTAATTGAAGTTACAAACAACTGATAGTTAGAGAAATAGAGAGATGGAGAGAAGGTAGTTATTATCTATTCAATACCTGTGACATAGAGGGAGAAGAGATGCAATAAGTGGGCGTCCGAGGAGCGCGGGGAGGAGGAAGGACGAAGGCGGGACTCGATGGCCGGGACTGTTCCTGTTTAGTCTCAATGAAAAACAACGAAGAGAAAAATATATTATTTATAAGAAAAAATAACTAGAACCGACCTCTTCGACTCTCTTCTCCATCTGCTGAATGGCCCGAGCCAGGAACTCGTCGCTGCTCTCATTTCTCCTCCCATCTCGGGGATTCTGATAGCATTATAATAATTACACGTGCGACTCTCTTCAATCTACATGCTCCCTCGTTTCTCTGATCGAGCTTGGCGTCCTTGGTGGGCGGCTGCTGCAAGGAGTGGAGTCGTTGCCCTCCATTTTCAGAAAGGGACGACAGACGACTGAAAAAAATACGATTGTTGAGAATGCACGAATCGGAGGAGACCGGATTCATGGGAATCGTGGGAAAGCTTCCAGGATAACGCGCAAAAAAGGTTCAGTAACCATTCCCCACAAGCTAAGCCATCCGTTAGTTACTAATCTAACAATTAAACTATAATACATAAAATAGTAAAGAAGAAAACTATTTCGAAAGCTGAAGTTCACTGAAGTTTCCCCAAAAATGTAAATTCGCGGGCATCAATCGCAAAGTGAACTTGGCATTCAGGTTATTTCTACCGTTTATCAGGCACTTCGCACCGCATGATCGTGATTCAGGATCAGGATTTTACTGTACTTTGTTTGAAGGCCCGCTCGTTTTTCCTGATTTCCCCTGATGGGTGGCGACATTTTCCGCTTGTCTTATGTCGGCGGCCCGGGTGCCGTGGGAAGGGGAAAGAGGGGATGAGAGGGAGAAGGACAGGCCGTAGTGATCTCATGAAGGGAAGGGAGGGACGACAGAAATTGCCGGTACTAGAGAAGAATCACCTAATTGTAAAACCCAATCGATGCATCTAGAGGATACAGATTGAGAAGAGAGAGATCAGCAGAAATGAGGAAATCAAAGAATAGACGATCAATGTGATGGACTAGCAGACATTGAATCATAATTGAAATCACAAGCAATTTCAATGGGAAGGATGCATTTAAATCGGATAGACATGTAATTAATGATTCGGTCTTACAAGGGAATGGTCTGAACTTAAAAGGGAGGGGTACTGTAGAGAATGGGAGATAGTCACGGAGGACGATACAGACTCCGCACCACGGGAAGATTTATCACATCGAATAATGGTGTATGGGAGGGAACCAGTGATTAAGGAAGACGGAATCTTACTGGTTAGCAATGTCTCATAAGGAATACGATATCGTGCTGAGTGACTGTGAGATGAGAACGGAATGGGTCAAGCTTGTTCGCAATAGATCTGATATTGAAATATTGGGATGAAAGGAAGGTCGTCGCCAGCTCGGACTGAGCTAGTTTGGGGGAATGAGAGGGGTGGTGGATGAAGTGGGACTGGCAGGAGGGAGAGCAGAGAGTAGGGTCACTTGTGCCAGTGAGAGGTCCACCGAGAATGATTAGGTCTGGAGGGAGGGAGGGAAGCTCTTCTTCCAATCATCCAGTTGACTACTCTCCATGATCTCTCCATCATAGATTACTATGTCCTTCCCTGTCTCCTTCATGGCTCTTCTCCTCTCACGCCGTCCTCCCTCTCAACCTTCATTTGGGATCCTCTCACCAAGACTCTCGGGTACTGCGTGCACAGGGAACCGGACTTGGACAGGAAAGCTTTATTCGAAATATCCTTTTATTGCGATGATCTACTACTTTCATTCCTATCCATACTATATAATTAGGGGCCACAACACGCCACCCGGAGCGAAGACATAGGCCAGGCTGAAAGCGTACCCGCTCATCAACCGGAACTGCCCGCGAATCCAAAAACCGTACAGTATTTTCAGGTTGCCTGATTATCAATTTAAACGTTGGTTTCATAGCGATGTACCCTGATTTCAGATTTAAGTTCGCGATTCCCAGCTTTGCGCGGTGCAAACACCCTGATTTTCAATTATTTTTTCTATGTTAGGAAGGGCATTAGCATAGATGGCGATTATCTCTCTCACCTCCTCTACGCGGGCGATTGTGTCCTAATTTCCCACGATGCCCGCCAAATCCATGGTCTCAGAATTAGAAAGAGAATTGCTGAAGGTGGGACTGCGTCTTAATGGTAGCAAAACTGTGGCACTCGCCACCAATCCCAATACTAGCCCAGTCATTGTCGCAGGTGAACGAGTGGTAGTAAAGGATAAGGTAGTGTATCTGGGACAGGAAATCACTCTGGATAGTAACCGATTCAAGGGAGAATTGCACCATAGAGTTAGAAGCGCTAACTGGTCATTCACTAAGTACGGAGAATTCTTCCGGAAAAGAAGTTCATCTCAAAAAGCGCCTCTTTGATGGAGTAGTTCTACCCGCATTCCTCTATGGAGCCGAAACATGGTACCTTTGTAAGCGAAATAAACAAATTCTATCCGTTGCGCAGCACAAACTCGAACGCAAAATTCTCGGAATCACAATACTCGATCACATTTCCAATGAGAGGATTCGTAGCGTCACAAAATTGAAGGATGTTGTTAGGGAGGCGGAAAAGCGTAAATGGATTTGGGCTGAGACTTTCGAACCTAAGCCATGAGCGGTGGAGTCTAAAGATGCTCGAATGGACCCCACGAGGCAAGAGAAAGCGAGGAAGGCCCGCGACGCGATGGAGAGACGACTTTGTCAAAGCAGCCGGACCTCAATTCCTCCAAGTCGCTCGACACGATCACAAGCAATGGAGAATTCTCATGGCAACCCAGCTGAGAAACCACCCCTAAACCAGCTGATAGTTGTTAAAATGTCAATGTCAAAAATGTTTAGCGACCGAATCGAGAACTGAAATTGAGAATCAGGGATTACCGTTTTTCGGCAATGTCAATCAAATTGCTAGTCAGGCAACTCGAACTGTTGTTTTTGTGGTTTGTAGTTTGTAGTTTTGCACGTTTTCGCTCGCTCTATGTCTTCTCTCCGGGTGCCGTGCCACAAGCCCCGCCCACTTTCCCTCCACCATTCCCTCGAAAACGAGTTCGACCAAGCACAACCGGCATTCGCAACCAAATCACTCGCCCAAAAGCTTGACCAGTAGCTATGACCGCCTACATACAGTGGTCCAGGGTCAAACCGTGTCAGACTTGTTTGTGTCGGTCAAAAATCAATAATAAGGTTGGGAATAGGGTGGTTAGGGCATTTCCTGTGCATGCACAATGTTTGGCCTTTGATTTTCCGATTAGTTTGTTTTAGAGGAATATTAAGCACAAAATTGCATTTTTAATTATCTCCTTGATTTTGTGCTTGAATTTAATATGAGCGCGGAAGGAGCGCGGCGAGAGAGCGGGGGGAGGGAGAGAGACACACGCGAGAGATGCTCCGCCCCTTTATCTCTCGTCTCGCCTCTCCCTCCTCTCTGAATAGGGGAGTCGCGCGCGCTTCGGAAGCTCTCACGGGCTTGAGAGAAGAGCAATCAACATACAAAATTGCATTTTTAATTATCTCCCTGATTTTGTGCTTGAATTTAATATGAGCGCGGGAGGAGCGCGTCTCTTAACTCACCGCCTTTTTCTTCGGCTTCATCTACTCCGGCATAACCTTATCGATCCAATCGAATTGCTGAGCCATATCCAACTGAACAATAGCACATATTAGGAGAGACGACCTTTGAGAGACGTCGTCAGGTGGTGTCACACCACAAGCACACACCTTTTCCTCTAGCTTCCTCCAGCACTCTTCTTATTTTCTTGAAGCCATTGGGCATGCGAAGATCGAGATCAAATGGAAAGATCAATCATGAGAGATCAAAGGTCAAAGATCATCCCATCCATGTGGCTGAATAGTCGTTCCTTGAGCTGCAGAATCTGGCCCCTGTCAGTCTGCCGACGCCAGATCAGATTCTCCTGCTCGAACAACTGCAACAACGTTATGTTAATCGGGATACTGTAGATCTCAATGAAGATTACTGTAGTCGGGTATTTCGCATCACAGCAAGTCCGATACCGTATCCTGACTACCATGTAGATCCACACTTCGAGGTCGTCTTTTCTGCTCTGTTCTTGCTCCAAATGACACTGGCGAGAGGCCAACTTCACCGTTCCCAGGAAGGTAACTCGCTCACGAGGAACACTGCAAGTACCGTATCATTACCGTATCCCCGCCATTCTACCATACTCCTTCACCCCCACTTACCGAACCATGCCGCCCTTGTCAGTGAATCGTCGAGCGATTCCAAAGTCGAGCATGTAGATCTGAGAGTGCATCGGGGGTCCGCCAATGGCGAAGTTGTGCGGTTTGATATCTCTGCAACGATACGGTATCCATACAGTCTCCATATACCGTACTCCTCACCTGTGAATATAGTCGACACTGTGGATATCGGAGATGGAGATGAGTGTCTGGCTGGCCACTTTGATCGCAGTCAGCCATCTACAATGGGCGGGGCTTAGAAGAGAGCGTGGTTTGGAGGGGGCGTGGCTTACGTGAGCTTTCCACTGAGCATGTACTTGCGAATATCTTCGAGTGAGTGAGAGACGATCTCCATGACGATGAACTTGAATAGATCCGTCTGGCCTGAGTGAGGAGTACTGTACTTCCCCTCTTCTACCGTATCTTTATCGACCATCTGGATGAAATGCTTCTTGCGAGTGGGTGGAGCGTGACCAATCTCCGTGAACACGCCCATCTCCACCTCAACATTAGTCCTTCATCTTTGATCTCTTCTTCATCTCCATTCGATTCTGATCTTTGATCTCTCGAACCAACCTCTAAGTCCGTCTCCGACTTCAGAAACACAGCCTGAAATAGGAAGGTCTGTGTTTCCGAAGTCGGAAGAACGGAAGAAGAGAGATCGCGAAGCCCGAGGAACGATCTGTAGTTTGTAGTTTGATCTACCATGAGTCGATTGAGTAGCTTCCTCTTGCGGGGATCAAAGTACTCCGTTTTCATTGCGGACTTCTTATGCTCATCCTTCATGCTTAAAGCGAGAAAGCCGAGCATGCTCCATTCAGTTTACTCAACTAATTTGATAGTATTTTCACTTGATCATCGATTGCATTGCAGTAACCGTACACGCTTCTCCAATTCTCATATTTTCGTTGTTGATATTGTTGTTGTTGTCTTATTCAGTGATAGAGGTTTATTTTTTCTTGAGGTTCAACTGTACAACACAACGAGACTGGTCATTAACGAAAGAGAAACATGAATAAAAGTTATATTGACTATATATACGACAGATATCAAATTCATTGTTGTTCCAATCCCTTGGTTGAATCAGTTCTCGTGAACTTCCTCGTTGATAGATTGTATCTCTTATCGGCGAAACTGCAATGATTCTCTCCCTCTCTCCCCCTCTCCATCTCCCTCACCTGTCCATTCTCTCCACCATCTCTGGATCCCATGGCATTTTTGCATCCACTCGAGTGTAGTCGAACGACTGCAAATATCACCATTTTGTTCATCATTCAAGACGTTGAATCTCGATAATAACTCTCATACAAACCTGATCCTCGTAGTCGAACCATTTATCCTTTGGTTTGAACTGTCGATACAATCGTTTGTTCCTCAAGCTGAGTACTTCTCCTCCCTCTCCAGGGAATGCAGTGATACCTCCAAATATTGCTCTTCTTTAATTAACTATTCATTTTCACACTAAATTTAGACAATTTCTATAAATCTATGACTTAAACTTTCCCAAAGGGGCTACTCAACAAATATGAGTGTACCTCCATGGAATGCCTCAACATCTTCTGGATGGAATCTGAATGGTCTCTCGATCACAGTCAGATTCGATGGTTTATCGTTCCGTCTCGCCAGTTGAGTGTATTCATTCGTATTCCTCACTCAAATTATCAATTCCATTTTGAAGCGTATGATGCAGAAATGCATTAAATCCCAAAAAATAAACCAACCAGGTGTGGAGTAGAAATCGATGATATCATGTACCGTGTTGAGGTAGATTAACTTTCCATTCACAGGGAGATGACAATTATCGAGACGAGAAGAGATTGACAGTAGAATCTGAGAGAAGAGAGAAACGATAAGATCAAGAATCGGTATGGAAGCGAATTAAGAACATATCACTTTTACGATGTCTGGCCCACACCATCTACACCCTTTTTAATGTTATCCCACTCCCACATCTCCATTTTCACCATAAGAGACGTTCCATGATATTCTGCACCTATCTAACGGATGACTTTTTTTGCAACCTATGCCAATAAGTTCAGGGTTAAGTCCCCATACCTAGAGCTGATAGCTGGCCCAATATGAGACCTTGGGGTGCACCCTCCGCGAAATGCTGTACATGTCTAGGGACCACCGAACCGGAAAATTTAGAGTCGGAGAAAAATCAAAGCACAAATCACCTCCTATAAAAAATAATAGAAAATTCTGTGGAGGCAAACATGTTTTAAATCGTCGGTGGAAAGTGCATACTTTGCGAATTCCTCCTTTTTAATTAGCAAACGGCTTATTTTCGTGATGCGCCTTCCGGGTTTTGATTTCAGTGTGATCAGTGTGCAGGACTCGAACTTTTGGCAAGTTTTTCCCGAGATCACTGGAGGCAAACCGTGTAAAATTACTGATGGAACATAAAAATAAAATAGACCGTTCAACGAGTGATTAAAATCCTTTGTTGATATATTCTTATATTTTATGTATTGTATTTGTATAAACCATTGATTGGAGTACGAAATATGTGCATTATAAATAGAGATGCAGTTAAATTCACTACTGACCGCGGTTTCACTCATGGATACCGTAAACCTTACGCGCGTTTCTCCTGACTGATACCTTCACACCGACAAAATGAACAATATATTGATCAATTATCAGTCCGAAGGCGCCATTTTATTTAATGCTGTCAAAAAAATTAAATTAAAACTTTGAAATTCGCAAATGGTGGCCTGCTGACCATGCCATGACCCACCGAACCGATTTCGTGCGTGGCTGCACCAAGAGGGGCGGAGCTTACACGGGTAGATCAGAACTCGCTGATTAATTTTTTTCATAAAAATCTGAATTACTTTAATGAATTCTGCACTCCCGATTACCCAAATGCACATAATAAAGCAATTTTAGAGTGACTTTAAAATTTTTTGTACGCCTTTCGGACTGTTAGCCCGGATTCCGCAGCTTCCCGCCCGAGGGTCTCTCGGAGGCTGACGAGAGAACGGTGATGAGAGATTTCGCCATTTCGACATGATACAGTCATTTTTATATTAGATTTATATCCCATTTATCATTATTAACTATTTGTGTTGATGTTATGGAGTTGTGATATCGATAAAACACGAAAAAAGTGAAAAGTCAAAAAATCACTTTTTCAAAATCTTAAAATTTCAAAAATTCATAAGTCATGTATCTTTGCTTCAAATGGTGTATTTTCAACGTAAAATAACTCAGATATGAGTTATGAATAATTTCTGAGAGTTATAGCCGATTTTCAAAACTTTTTGAAATTGTGCTTTTGGGGGGGGGGGGGGTGACGACTGGGCAACGACATTTGGGCAACGGGGTTGCGCGAATTAAGATAGCGCGCTTCAAACTGGGTTCACAGATTTGTGAAATAGTTCATTAGACTCCAAATTCCAAGGGCTATCTAATGCACCACCTCACGAGCCATAAAAATGACCGGAAAGACGTTTACGGTAAAATTTCAAAAGCATCAGAGAAATCTGAAACCATATGGAATCGATAGTAAGAGGAGATAGAATTTTTTTCGAGCCGAAATCTTTACTTTAAAACGAGTTATTAGCCGTTGCCCAGTCGTCACCCCCCCCCCCCAATTTTTTGATGGGCAAATTATCGAGAAATTTGTCGACCAAAATTTTTTTTCTAGAAATCGTAACAAAAGCTCAGATATTATTCATAGCTCATATCTAGAGAGAGCATAGTGGGTCGGGGTGCAGGAAACGGATAACATCGGCGACTTTTCATTGTTCTGTTGTTCGTAGCATACCACGAACTGAGTCGTCAACTGACTTTTTTTTTTATAGGTGGTCATAGGTGGGACCCCCGATTTAGGTCTTAGAAAGTGGAAATATGATCGTTCGTAGAGTTTTGCTTTCTCCGAGGTTTGGCTTGCCTCCCCTATGATCGAACCGCTTCAAATAGATTCTATGGACTCCCCGCAACGTCCAGTTAAAATTCATAATAATTAAATTACAATTAAAATATTTCAAAATTTTAAAATCACAAGTTGATACACAACTCTACTGGTCCAATTACGGTGGATCGCTGGGCAGCGTTTGTCCATTTTAAAAAAAATAAACCTCTATATTGTTGTTATTTATTTTTTTTGATTAATATTTTTATTCCTAATCGATTCAGCTGTCACGATTCCATAGAACATACTACAAGCGATGACTCTATGATTTTTTTTATCTAGATACACCATTACGGTCCCTACTCATATCTGAGTTATTTTACGTTGAAAATACACCATTTGAAGCAAAGATACATGACTTATGAATTTTTGAAATTTTAAGATTTTGAAAAAGTGATTTTTTGACTTTTCACTTTTTTCGTGTTTTATCGAAATCAAAACTCCATAACATCAACACAAATAGTTAATAATGATAAATGGGATATAAATCTAATATAAAAATGACTGTATCATGTCGAAATGGCGAAATCTCTCATCACCGTTCTCTCGTCAGCCTCCGAGAGACCCTCGGGCGGGAAGCTGCAATTTTTATGGCAAAATACGCCGGAAACACCTATTAGAACGTACTTTTTTCTTGGGCGAAATTTCGGACTTTTTTCGGGACACCTCTGGCATTTTCCGGAAAGTACACCCCAAGGTCTCATATTGGGCCAGCTATCAGCTCTAGGTATGGGGACTTCACCCTGAACTTATTATCATTAGGTTTCAAAAAAGTCCTCCGTCGACCCCTTTAAGAAGCTTCACTATACCGTGGAACGGCTCAAACAGTTGACAAGTGGGCCAGATTAAACCTTGTATTTGATAGCATTGTTGGTCTTGAGAGAGTATTCTTCTATCGATTCCGTCTTCTCTCCTTCACAAGCAACAACGTCACGCACACAATCCTGTAACCGAATACTCACATTTTCAAAAGTAACGAAATTGATTTATGAAAGCAAAAATGAATGCGTTCGGTCTCAAAATGCCATAAGCACCTTGACGATGGAATGGATGTTGGCAGGAGGGGCATAGTTGTATGCATATCTGGATACTCTGCAACAATATCATAGGCATTCCGTACACCAAATATGCCGTACCCTCTGGCTCTGATTCCATCCTCAATCATCATTTGATCAGGCTCTTCCATTGCATTCTCCACTCGTGCCCGTGACTGCAACCATTATTTGTGTTTACGATTCATGAGTAGGAGTACCTGTGTGTCCTCTCCATCCACAACGATTGCACTCTTTAGACTGCGTAGCTTCTCCTGAACAGAATGATTGAAGGGAGAGAGGAGGGGGGGGGGGGGGTCCCTACATACCCTCTGTTCGAGTGACATCTTCTTCATTGTCTCTCCAGTAGCATTTCCTGCCTTCTTCGTGAATGGTAGCCATCCACGCACACAATAACGGGCCGATCGTTGCATATCCACGCCCTCACTTAACCAGCTCATCCAGACAGGAAACATCACTCCCACATATCGATATCTCAATCGGGCAACTACCGATAAGCAATCAACAACCGAATAATAAACGTCATACAGTATGATTTTATGGATGAAACCGTATGCTCATAATTCAACAGAAAACAATACAAACAACTATATAACTCTACTCATCACATTGATATTCTCTAATGTCCCGTGAATCCCGTATCAGTATCCTTTTTCTTCAGTATATCAATCAACTCTTTCGTCTTATCAGCATAGAGTTTGGCCTTTTCATCGTCTTTGGGAATTCCATCACCGATCTTGAACATCCTGTCAACAATCTCATTTCATGGAAAGAGAAAATTGCAAATATCGATTCAAATATCCCTTATTGCGATATTGTAATGTGAAATAGTCACTCTTTCTCATCTCACTCTTAACCCCCCCCCCTCCCCCCTCTCACCTTGCCACATTAGCACACGATTGGGGTATATCGTAGTCGCATGCCTTGATACCGTACTCCACTGACTTCTGCATGTCTCTCTCTAGATGGCCGATCCTCGAATCATCTACCTTCTGCAATTAATACAATTGTCATCTCAATTCATACATCGTACGAATAATGGACAAGTGATAGTGATATATTGCTTCTGGATATTCCCTCATTCGATCCCTCCATTCACCTTCTTTTCTCCATCCTTTGCTGTCTTGAACTTGGTCCTATTCCCCATGTACCAGGTGGAGAGAAGCCAGCACGCCTCTGCGTCCTCTAGTGCACATGCCCTGAGGGAAAGAAAGAGTCAGAGAAGAGGAGGGGGGGGGAGGGGGAGGGGAGAGGGGATAGCACAAGTCACGACAGAGGTACTATGACACCACTCTCATCTCTCTTTTCTCTTTGTTCTCACTAAACAGTTTCAAAGTGAAAGGAGAATGAAACAGGACTGATATTGTGTACACAAAATCGCACTTGAATTTGTTTGGGTATGACCAGGGAGAAGTATCGCTAACTGTTCGACGATCAGGATATTTAGAAGATGACGATTTATTATACCTCGAGAGATCACGACTAACAATTAAAGCAGAATTAAGGGTTCATCAGGAACACTTTTGATGGAACGGGCTCAAATAGTGTGAGACACATCATTCAGCTTCACCACATACAAACACAATATGCCTAATGCAATGATTAAGCCCTCTTTAATGAATTAAGCGTGCGATCATTGGCTGAACTCACTTCTTCATATATTTCTCAGCAGCAATCACATCGATGGGTTTGTCTTTCTCTTCGTTCCAGTTGACAAGAGAGAGATATCGACACGCCTTCAACAAAATCAATCCTTTAGATAATCATCCTATCACAACCACAATTATCTACCATAGAATACCACACGAGCACAAAATAATATTAATCATTTAAAGTGTCCTATCTCAATATGGAATCATTCATAACTAGTGACTCACTTATTTAGATAAATATATCTTCTGGAAAGAGAAGAAATACCTTGGGAATATTAGCGTCGCAAGCAATCTCAAGGGGTTTCTTCATCTCCTTGAGTGAGGGAGTGCATTCTGTAAGAATCCCTTTCTTGAGACCTTATTTAATAATACAAACAAGTATCAAGCGGAAAGATTCTTATTATTTTTCCTATTGTTTGGTATCTCTATTTACTGGGTGGATTCCACACCTTTGCCTGCTAGTACATACATGGCGTATTTGTAGCACGATTTGGAGTATTCCTTCTGGAGACAATTCTGACGGAAGAGAGTGTATGCTCCTTTCGCATTCTGTTCCAGTGCTTCCATGTACTCCCCCAATAGATGGCAGGAGTCTGCACGCTTCTCCTGATCAACTTCCATCACTCATATCAATACGAGATTACTCCATAACAATGCTGCGCACTCACTTCGTAGCATCCAAATCGATATTCGATTCCTAGATTCTTCACATACTCTCTTCGCTCAGCCTGTTCTTTCTCCATCTCCTCCCGATCCATCTACATAAATTATCTCACTCTGTGTGCTCTCTAAGTGCTAAGATACTCTCATAGTCGATTATACGAACTTCGAGTCAATCACTCATGCGTCACTTTCTTCCTTTATTCGTTTTATTAGAACGAATGGTGCAATTGGGGAAACGAATGAATGATGTAAGAAACATGACAATACAACAAAATGTGGAAAGATTTCCCCATTATCTTGTACAAATTACTCGCCGTCTCGGATTCGTACATACACTCGATTAGATGGTGGGCGATTGGAGGTACACAAGTACCAAACGAGTACAATTATGAATGAACAAGGATACAAAAGATAAATTAGGAACTGTGGCAATAATATAACTGATGGATCTGCAATTACAAAAATAGACTTGGGACTGAATGTGTGTAGTCGTAGCTTTGTGATGGGATGGGTACTTTAATGAGAATAGGAAGGCAGCATGGAGAGATGGACCGATCATAATTCAAGTATTCAGTCTGGGGAAGGATAAATAAGAAGGAAAATATCACTCGTTGAATGCGTCCTGAACGACGGAATCGTTATTCGAGTATGAATTAGACGAGCAAATCAAAAACGTACCGCAGCCTCATCCATTCTCTGGAGGATATAATTGACAGCAAGATCTTCATTCTTATCGCAAGCGAAGAAAGCCTTAATTTGAGCATTTAATTTGTTCTGGAGAGAATTTCATTCTACACACAAACAAGTATAAAGGAAGAAAGAGAAAGACAAAGAGATCATTGCACACCTCAACAACGAGGGACTCGGGGAATCCCATCTGCTTCAGTCGCTCAATGGCTTCATTTTCTTGAGGAGTCACTTGGATGCGAGCGACACCACGGTTTCTGTAGATAATCAACCCATGAATAATGAGATAACGAAAGGAATGATAACCTGAGATCTTCCTCGGGGTTTCCTCCTGCACCGACGTCATCGGGCTGGAATAGAGATGGTCAAAAGTGAGAGGAGTAAGGAATGAGGAGACATAGATATAGAGACACCATCCAATATACACTATGCAACAGATAATCGCATTCCATTCACAATACCATCACGCATATCGATCATGACAATTCTATCATCATTTAGCAACTCCCATCCTGTTCATTCGCCTCTTATACCGTATCCCCTCTCATCTACCTCATAATTCATCTCATCATCATCGTCATCATCAGATTCTCCATCACCAGCAAATTCCTGCAAAACCCTCGCTATTCCTACGCATCTCTTCACTCTTTCTCATGCTGACTTAAAGAGAACCAAGCAAGGAAGGGGTTAGTGCAAGCGAGTAATGAGTTATTGCACAAAGGAAGCGAGCAGGGGATAACACTTGCGAGAGAGAGGGCCCCATCCCATCATCTTCATTCCATCCTCCATCTAACCTCATTGAGAATGGCAGCGAAAGCAGCAGGATCCTGCTGGATGATCTGCATCAGTTGGGGGTTCACTTGACCCACTTGGGCCAGCAGTTCAGGCAGCAACTGAGGATTCTCTCGAACCTAAATCGACAATGAAATTTGAGGGGAAGGGGGAGTGGAGGGAGGGGGGGGGGGGGGGGGTGAGACTCACCAATCTGCGAATCTCGTCAAACTGAGGAAGTCCACGGAGAAGACCCACACCTAAACGTAAGTTTGTTATACATATTCTAGCAAAGAGAAAGCAAGAGGAAGCATCACTAGATACCGGGATTCTCTCTTCTTCCACTGGCCGCCTCGATGACTCCAGGAGCAAGATCCGCTGCTCTGGCTCCTTCTCCTCCCCCTCCTCCAGCAGGGACAGGGGCACCTCCCTCCTCTCCGCCCATCAGGAAATCTACTGCTGCGTCCGCGTTGAAGTTCGCTGCTTGGAGAGCAGCAATGGCCTGATAATGAGCAGCGAGTCACTCTCTCTCATTAAGACAATATACGTATTACCCATTCTATTCTACTACCAATAAGCGAGCCAGGCAAGATGACACAAACATGAATAACTGCGAAGAGACTCACTCCTTCACGTCCGAATCCCATGCTCATGATAGCCTGGACAGCAGCCTCTTGATCTGCGGTCAGTGCGGGTGCGCCAGAGGGGGCTGCAGCTGCACGAGCTGCAACAATGTCACTAAGTGCATACAGCCAAATATATCACTGAGCAAATACTCAAATAATAATAATAATAATATGAAGAGAACAATAATAGTTTACCTATGCAATAAACTTTATTTGAATGAGAAAGTGCTCACCGGGAGACGAAACAGCAGGAGCCGTGGGGACTGAAGGGGCAGTCTCGGTAGGTGCAGCTGCAGCGGCAGCGGGCTTCTCAAAGGCATCACAATGATATGCCAGTTATCTTAGATTCCGATACCTTGGTGACCATGAGAACGACGAAACGAGCGGGGTCAAGATTGCACGCCTCTACGGTACATTCATCGGCAAGGACCTGCAGAGCATATGGTTTATACACTTCACTCGTACCCGTCACAAACAGTATGACGAAATACAAGAGATTATTATTATGTCAACTAGTCGAACTCTTTAAGAAAGTTTTTCCAGGAATTAATTTTCAAATGCAATGGGTCCCTACCATACGTTTTGATACCATTAATACTCGACGTTCGAATCACTACATATTTAGTTCCCTCCACTGTCCTGTCACTATATAATTCATACAAACTCTGTTCAGTTACTAAATATTTCGCTCCCGTTCTGTCAGGTCACTACATATTTTTGGTCCATAGAGGATACTGAAAATGTATGGTCCCTACCAAAAACAACGTTGACACTTGAGTAGTGGAAAGCGCCCATAACGAGCTAGCCCAGTCGAGTATCCATATACAGCTCAGTCTCACAAATAATTTTCAAACCTTTCCGTTGTAAAGTAGCTTCTGGAGATCAACGGCATCTCCACGCTGCTCCGCGATCTTGGACTTGACATCAGCAATCTACAACATTCACGTACGGGTCAGTCAGCGTAGAAGGACGACTCTCGAAAAGATGCGCAGATGAAAAACTGTCGAGGAATCCAAATCACACGCAACACCACAAATCCACTAAACATAGTAAAAATTCCAATTTTATTTTTGTTTTTGTCGATATTCTCATTCATTTCATTTCGTGCACTACCCGTACCCCACTATTCTGAGAGTTTCTAGAATCCCTCACAAATAGCAGAAAAGAGTGAAGCGCTACGTGGCGAGTAAACTGATTGTATCTCAATAAACTGTTTTCGATAACTCAAGTTTTCTCAGCCGTCCAGCAAGTTATTTTAAATTATTTTTGCAAATCTAAGTTGATATCATGGAATGGGGTAGGCTAAGCTCTATATCGCGTACAAACTCGTAAATTTTCATTTTTAAAAATTTTTTTTATTTATTTTGAAAACAGTACTGCAATAATCATTCCATGATTACGCGACGAGAGGGTTCTAGGGTTTTGCAGGGTAAGCTTATAGTACTGTTTACGTCCGAAAAGTAGATTACTATAATACACACAGTAAGTTAACTCGATTGCTATAGTAATGTTACTTTATAAAGTCAGCATCAGTGAACTTAAATACTTGTAACTTACTTTTTCCTGACCATATTTCGGGTGCGAAAAAGTAAGTTACTCGTGAGTATGAAGTGGCTTCCCAGCAACTTACTTTTTCCTAACCTTTTTGTTGAGTAATAAAATAGAAGCAATCGAGGTAACTTACTGTGTGTATTATAGTAATATACTTTTGCTACTTACTGTAAGCTTACCCTTCAAAACCGGAGTTTCGCGCGTCAGAGCCGTAAATTTCACATTCGCCGGTGATCCCTCCGTGCATTGTCATTGTGCACGAGCCAGCTTGCAATGCCATGCATACTGGGTTATAACAACTTACCGTATCAGAGGGCTGGAGCTCCAGCTTAAAAGCCTCTTGAGTGAGGGTCTTGAAAGTGATCTCAACCATCTGCAATGGTAAAAAGCATGTGTGCGTCTGACAAAGCGAAAATTGAATAATGACGTTGTTTTCACAACTACAATAAGAATAGCTGCGCCTAGAACAGCTAGAACAGCTAGAACAGCTAGAACAGCTAGAACAACTCAATAATGTTCATGATGAGTCAATATGGAAGTGAAGGTGGACTTTAACAATTGAATCATAACAAAAAATGCGAGCGCAAAGAAAATCAACCAAATTCGGAATCCGAAACCGACGATGACAATAATCCGAGCTAAACGACGCAAAAAGTATTTTGCACGCACAGTCAATGCACGCATTCAAAGCACGCACACGCAGAAATCCACGCACATCCTAAACTCCGGTTTTTCAATGCAACATGCGCGCGCGACTCTTGGCCGTGTTCTCCACTGCTCGTTGCGAATGCGATTGCGAATATCGTGCATGCACACGCACGGCACCCGGAACGCCGACATAGAAAACGTGCGACTATGAACTAGAACTACAAACTATAAAGCTCCACCGTCACGGGCTCAAGTTTCCTGATTTTCACTCTGGGCATAATGGTCCTACATCGATGTCTGCTAAACATTGAAAGAAAACGAATCGCAAACTAACTTAACCCTAAAATCAGGGTCATAGCTATGAGACCATTCAAAAAAGCTGATCGCGAACTGATTTTACTTGATTCAGGATAAGCTTCTTTCTGTAGGATTTCACATTCGCGGGCGTTTCCTGATTTCAACTTGATTTGAGGGTACGCTTTCCGCTTTGCCTATGTCGGCGGCCAGGGTGCCGTGCCACGGTGTGACGGTCCTGACGCCTTGGTAAACCTCGCAAAACCACACCAGGTTAAGACACAGAGTGCGAGGGAGATTCAAATGAAATTGTTTTGCACCGTAATCACGAGTGAACCGGAAACCGGAGGCATTTCGTGGTGAGACTAAGAGAAAATTTATAAATTTCGTATTTCCTAATATTTATTTTAGAATGTTTAGAAAATTGCTTGATTTGATCGAAAACCACATCACGAATCCAAAATTGAGTGATTCGATTAGAGTTTCTCTGTATCTGAGCAATTAGAAGGCTAAAACGACCTGGTATTTTCTTTCGAGTTGGATACTATTATTCTCGCTAAGAATAGATGCATGAAGATCGAAAATAATGAAATGAAATTTAAATAAAATAATGTTTTTAAAAATCAGTTTATGATAAACCCCGCAACAAGAGTACAGTTTTGCTTGTGGCGAGAGCGCAGAGAAAGCCAGGCACTCCGGCATTTTTGGGGAGCGGCGTCACACCATGTTAACGGAGAAAAGCGATTCGAAATTCAGCGGTTCACAGATTTTCTCAAAAAATTTAAATTCGCGGGCATCAATCGCAAAGTGAGCTTGGCATTCAGGGTATTATTACCAGTGCTCAGGCACTTTGCACCGCATGCACGGCACCCGGGCCGCCGACAAAAGATAAGTGGAAAATGTCGCCACCCATCCGGGGAAATCAGGAAATGAGCGCGGGCCTCCAAATAATGTACAGTAGAAAGCTGTGCCTGAATCACGATAAATCAGGGATTTTACGTGATATCACGTAAAATCCCTGATTTATCGTGATTCAGGATCAACTTTTTGAATGGTCTCATAGCGACGGGCCCGGAAAGTGAAAATCAAGCAACTAGAAGCGCATGCGTGATTCGGGCAACGCGGTTGTCATTGTTTTTATAGTTTGTAGCCTAAAGTTCGCTCTTGACGTTTTCGTTGACGCTATGTCTGCGGCCCGGGTGCCGTGACGTAGAGAAAAATGTCTAAGAATCGCGCGCATGTTGCGTTGAAAAACCGGAGAAATACGGAGAGAAAAGGCGGATCCGGCGCGAGATTAAAAATTTAAATTTAATTTATTTCCTATTGATTTATCGATTGAAGGGCCTTTTTGGTGTTGCTTAAATTGAACGATATCGAATGTCGTTGTTGAGGAATGATGCCGTTCACTGATGAAGAGCCGTCGTCGTCGAAAGGAATCACACGTGCTGATTCCATGAATGCACACTGCAGCCAATTCAAGGCGACAGCCACGGTACCGCCAATGTTTCTAAATGTATATCCAATATACCGTCTAGTGGAACAAGATCGCGAAGGAGTTCCGGGAAAATATGCCGGCGAAGAAAAGGTGGAGACAATTCCGTTCATTCGATTCCTCATTCACTGGCAAGGAGGTAAGTAGATTATTTGCATTGCTTCATTGATTTGCTCTATTCAAGGCGACGGATTTCATGCTAACTATACTGCCAGGGCTACTGCCGAATAAAAAAGAAATCACGAGGTGGACTTCTAATAATACTACTATAGCTGTAGCTACTACGTTCTACTACTTTCATGGACGTGACCTTATCCGACGGACGGCCGGGTTGCACCTTCCACTATTTATCATAGAAAAAGTCTAAAACTTGGCCAAATTTCACGAAACTTCAATAGGGTAAAATTTCGGAATGCATTTTTATGTTTATTTCATCTCATCGATAAGTCGACATTTCGTCGATTATTTCTCATTGTATTTTCTATCTCAATGAATCGAACATCATCCGTTCATAGTGCTTTTGTGAATCAGAGGAACTAATTACGCAATTATCTGCGTGATTGTTGCACAATTGAGTTGTCTTTCCCCATGAAGCGCTTCATTTAATCATAATCTATGTATTCACCCATCTCAGTGGGTAGGCTCCCCATCCCGAAGGTTACGCTACCCATCCTGGAGGTTAAGCTACCCACCTCAATACCCGAGCCGTATTTACCTAAGCAACCTGGAAATAAGGGAAACAAATTTACAAATATTTTCTGTTTCAGTTATTTTGAAATGAGTTTACAGCGCCATTTAAAGAAAGCTTGACAAAACCCGAAAACATTCAGCTACCACTATTTGATTCGCCGTCGAACAAGGATGCAAGGAAGCGTGCATGAAAGCACAATGTCAATAAACGTAACCGTAGCTTTATTGTTCAGGATAACTCAAAATATAGAATAAAGAACTAAAGAGAACACGTTCGATTTATTTCGTAATAGTACACATTTTGCAGCTTGATTATTGCTCAATTGAGCCGTGTATTCACCAGTCCCAGTGGTTAGGCTTCCCATCTCAGAGGCTGGGCTCCCCATCCCGGAGCTTAGGCTACCCATCTTAGTAGCTGAGCCTAATTTACCTAAGCCTTAGCCTAAGCAACCTGGAAAGAAGGGCAATTTATGATTCTTTTCAGTTCCCGTTATTTTAGAATGCTTCTCTAGCGCCATTTAACGAAAGCTTAACGAAACCGACAACTTTCAACTGCCAGTGATTGATTCTCCATCGAAATAGGGGTTCGAGGTAGCGCGTATGAGAGCTCAATGTCTAAACGTAGCACCACTGTTCAGGATAACCCAAAAATACGAAAAAAGAGCACGAAAGAAAACGTTCGATTGATTTCGTAATAGCAGATGTTTACGAATTAAAGCATACGGTAGTTCGGTGGGTCAGATTTTAGAAGTCCGTCCGTCGGTTACGGACCGGTCTTTCATGGTATCATGTTCTTTTATTTCAGGGAAAGCTGCACGGCACTGCTCCAAAAATTTGCTGATAGTGGACTATTCAAGTATGCTTGGAATGACGAGAAGGCCAAATTCCAGGACAATGCGACACTGTTCGTGTGAGTCTATTCATTCCTTCTTGATTGCTTTACATCTTTTTAACTTAACCAATAGCTCGCTTCAGCTGGAATGGTGACTCCACTCTCAATGGTATCTGCAGAACACCATTATTGATGAGGTGCGATATCCTTCTTCACTTATCTACTGAACTCGCATTTTGTAGACGGGCTAGCTCATTCAATAATGGAAGTATCGATCGTCCGAGAAAGTGTCCGACTACTCCCAAGTTAGTGCCCCCCCTCCATTCAATCGTAGTTATGAGGTTACAGGCCTCCAGATATCAAGACAGCAGATGAAACATGGACGACCTTTGAGTTACCCAAATCCCCTCCAAAGCATAAATCATCTCGAAATCGGCGACTTTCTTCATCCACTGGAAATTTATCCCTTATTGGAGTTGAGGTACATCGTAAAAAAGAAATAAAAAGTGGCGATTCTGGTGTTTCTATGCATAATTTGAGAAGTATGATTCAATACTATCTCCTCGTGTGAGAGATAGAATTGCTATCGTGGAGGAAGGAGCTATCTCTCCCGAGAAACGAGATGAGCAGCAAGAGGTAGAATATGGAGAAATAAAAAGAAACAAGATGAAGGAATATATCTATGGAGAAGTTGGGAAGAAGAAAGATACTGTATACGGAGTAATCAGAATGAAGAAACAAGCTCCCACACATGTTGCGAGGTTATTTTTCTCTTCTTGAAATGTATTTTTTTTATATATCTCTTCGCTAACTATTATCATTTTTCAGAAGGGAAGGAAATAAGATTGAAGACAGTGTCCCCCTTACTCCTACCCTCTTGAGATCCAGCCCTGTCTATGGATCATTTATCAAGAGAGAGGATACGGTAAGAAATGAAGCTAGTTTAATTGGAAAATTGTAAAAAAAAATTAAAAAAAATTATAATGTCTTCATTACAGAGAGATGCCTATAAAGAGAATGGGTATGAATACGTGTCATTCCGAAGGAGGAATGGGATGGGACAGACTACTCCATCCAAAGGGGTACGGAGTGGCAATGAGGAGAGTATGGGGAAGGGGTATCACATCCAATTAGACACTTGCTAGCAGCCACATATCCACCATTTGGTGGAATAAGCATTTGAGTGGGAATGATCATTATGTGTCCTTAAGTCGAAGAGAGCCGTCCAATCATCAAAGGAGATGAAGGAGAACGATTCTAGCCAAGTGAAGTCAGTCATCTCTAGATTGACTCCTAGTCGATTCAAAGGGAAGGAAAACGACGTCAATGAGGTATTCTAATTGATATAGCAGTGAATTCATCTCCTTGTGACACTTGCTATCAATGATACGATAGGGAAGAGTGAGGTGTACGGTTGAGGTGTCTCCTCCTCCTCCCCCCGTACCTCCTCCTAGAAAGGATGATTCCATCTACTCCTCCATCAGAATCCGACCAAGAGTAGCCCTCACAGACAATGATGAATGGAATGTCTACTCAACTGCACTCTCCAATCGGTCACAATAATTGATTATTCAATCTCGTATCAAGTGATGCAATTCCCTTTCCTTCCAGAGTCCGTTCTCTTCTTGGATACACTGAGGGAAGAGAGAAGGAGAGTGTTATCACGTGGAGGATCGACGGCCAACATGTTAGTTATACATATATTTCTCCGTTTATCCATCTCTTGTCATCTCTTGTCACTTCGGCACTTTTTATTTGTCCTCCGTCGCCGTCCTCCGTTTCAATGCGAATAAAGAAGATGGTTAGGAATTAATAAATTTGGTTGTAGGTGAAATGGTCGTGCAAGTACCATCCGATGGGAAAAGTTGTACGAGCTATGAAGCAAAGTGGTGAGTGAGAGGGGAGGGGGAGGGGGGAATGGGTAGTTGAGTGAGATATCATCTGGTGTTTCCAGTCCGAGACAGATTAACTGATATAACCCCTCCCCCTTTGTATCTGTTTCTCTATCCCTGATTGAGTATCGATTGATCTATTGTAGAAGATTGGCCCTCTTCCCTCACTCAACAGATGGATTATCTCAAACTGTTCCCCTTCCACTCCAAAGCAGTCAATGTCATCACTTACACTCAGCAACAAGAGGTATCATGCCAAATGATGAGCGTAGAGTACTGTAGTCAGGATAGATGGAATGTATTGAAGGTGCGTGTCTTTCGTACGGTGGTTGCTCATCTGAGACAGTGGACTCCTCTCCTACAAGCATCAGTTGGGCGTGCTTTCCTCAGGGTTATCAATCACTTCAATAAACTGTCCACTCCACTCTCCAGACCCAATAGTGGTATGTCACTTATTAATGATGAGGACTGAGGTATTGTGATGGCTACCGTATGGGTATTCAGCGAATAGTGGTAGCAGTGGTAAGAGTGTGAGATTGGAGACTGCTTTCTCTATTGGATCCCCCACTACTCGACTACTGGAACAGGTGAGGAGGAGGGGAGGAGGGGAGGATATCACATTGAGATGAGGCTATTCATTCAGAATTCTTGCTCGTCTCTCAATGTGTTTGGGTCGAAGGAAGATGTGTACGCTGTTCCAACCCCCTTCCATGCAAGAACCACCCTCTCATCGGATACGGTATTCAAGTTTATTGATGGATAGGGAGAGAATAGAGTGATTGAAGGTGATTCCATTGATGGATTCTTCTCCCATTCTAACTACTCTCTCTCATCGTCACACTCTTCACTCCACTCCTCCTCAAGGACCTTTGAGAGTCGATCCCAAGAGTGGAATCAAGGCCAGAGATATTCTCAGTGAGTCATCCCTCATATGAGGCCGTTTGCGGTAGGATCAACAAGTGCCGGTAACAGGTAAAACATGATATAGGCTCAAAAGTTGGCTCTAGGGGTAATTTTTGATTCTGAATTGATTGGTGGAGCCCGATTTTCGATCTGAGCCTTCTGAATCCCGGTACCGTACGACGTCAATTTCGCCAAAATCTGTTTCTGCGATTAAAACTGGTCCGGAAAGGGCGAAAATGGCCGAAATCTCGCGATGTCTAACCAGAATTTGATTCTCTACAAAATGAAAGTTTGGGCGAAGCTCTATCTTTTTTCTTTTTCGAGAAAAAGTCGTTTTTTGACACAGGAAGTTGGGCAATGAAACACGTTAATAGTAGAAAGAGCAGACTCTCCTGATCATTTTGGTATATGGGGAGGAAGGATTCTACCCCTGCCATAGTGGTTTTACATCGCTTTTAGTGTCGCCAACTCGCGTTTTTTTTCTCGAAAACCATAGGCCAAATGGGCACAACGTATACAGATTTTTTTGAGAAAATTTTGAAAAAATAGGAAAACGTATACATGGACCCGCAAGGCTCAAACGTATACATGGCGCTGAAATTTTTTTTAGGAAGCTATTTTCAGGGGGGACCCTTTTGTGAAAAAAACGTATACATATTTTTTTCCTGGCCCGGGCATACCTTTTTGACCTATGTCGAAAACGAAAAAAGATAGAGCCTCGCCCAAACTTTCATTTTGTAGAGAATCAAATTCTGGTTATGTACCGTCAAGCGGGAGCAAAATGAACGATTTGCAGTATTTTACTGTATTTTACAGGAAAAAACAGTAAAGCCTGGCATTTCGCAAAGAGTTGATGAAAAGTTGTGATTTTTTGGCTTTGGGCCTTTGAAGTGATTATCTCAGTTCAAAAGATAAAGTTCAAAAAAATTATCTCAGAACCCCATCAATATGGTGCTCATTTTGTAGCCCACATCGAGTATTTATTTTTTGTGTTGACACTATAATCTGAAAATGAGGTTTGTTCATGCTACTACCATGAAAATTCACAAAATTCAAGGTTTTCATTTTTTTTTAAAAACAGTTCGAAATCGCACGCACTCTTATGGTGCTAACTTGTTCAAAAATAAATTTCAGGTTAAAATGTCAACTCAAAAAAATGAAGTACTCGATGTGGGCTATAAAACGAGTACCATATTGATGGGGTTCTGATAACTTTTTTAAAAACTATCTTTCAGGTCCAAAGATCAAAAAATAGGTTTGAATTTCTTATCTCATTTGGCTTATTCGACGCAGAATTTAATGCTCTATGAGATGTACTTAGTGCGTTGTTGCGGTTTTGTCATTTGTATATTTAAAAATTAAATTTCAGAATTTTGTGTATGTTCATGGTAGTAACATGTTCCGACCTCAATTTCAGAGTATAGTGTCAACACAAAAAATGAAGTGCTTGATGTGAGCTACAAAATGAGTACCATATTGATAGGGTTCTGATAAAATATTTTTGAACTTTACCTTTCAGGTTCATAGATCAAAAAATAGGATTATAAATTCTGCATCATTTAGCATATTCGACACAGAATTAAATGCTCTACAAGATGTACTTAGTGCTTTGTTGCGGTTTTCACATATCGATTTTTAAAAAAATTTAAAAACCTTTTTCGGAAGTTGAAAAAACCAGTTTGGGATCGAAATTTCGGACCAACTTAAAACGTGTTTTTGTTGTCTTGGCATATATAGGGAGGGAATCGTGTTTTCCAAGACGAATTTTCTTACAGAAATGCTCTTCAAAGCTTTCACGAGTATCGAGAACTGATTTTTCAATGTCTTTTTTTGAAAATTAATTCCGGCTTCAATTGCATTTACTTAGCTATTTATTTTGTCAATTAAGGTACCTCATATACCCGTTCACACTATCGTTCAGATGGTTTACTCAGAAATAAGCGTTTATTCTTCTTGCAAACGTTGCACTATTTATACAACCTTTTTTTTACCTACAACTTCCGTTAACGCTCTTCCCATCTGATAGCACTTTCATGGAACATTCTTGTGGACATAGGGTACTTTACTAGCACAAGCACACGCCTCAGCTCTTACTCGGAACTACCGTTTTTCAGCTTTAAAACTCCAAAATACGCGTATTTTCGCACTTGCAGACCTGTAGCATCTATATACAGCTTGTTCTATGGGTGCTTGGGACTCTTTTAATAATGAAGCCAGGTAGTTTCTATGACTCGGAAGTATCGTTTAGCGGCCTCGTTTAGCGGCGGACAACACATTATTGCTTTCAAATATCATCGAAATTCTCGTTCGCTCACGAGCGTTTGCACTGTATTTCGCCCATGCTCTACTCACATTCATTAGTTCTCAAACTGACATACCTAAAAATAAATTGAAATATTGTTTAAATATGTTTAAAACAGAATTTGCAATTTCTAGTAATAAATTCGCGCTGACTCGACAAAATCGATTACGGTAGATAGGCAGTCAATCAAAGATTTTGTTAAATCGCTTTATTGTATTATATTATCATTTGTATTGCTTTTCTTTGCCGCTGTTAGATTCAGCACACACGATTCCATAAGCGAATCAAAAGGAATAAAAATTAGGGTTTGTTTATCAATACTCGATTGCCCTCTCTAGGCATATATGTAATATTGGCACACTAACTTTGGACCTAGATCGTTCGGTTATTTTTATCTGTTTTTCGAGTTTTCAAAATTCGATATCCTGGCATTTTTATGTTTCAATGATCTGGACCATATAGAGGCCTGTTTGGTGATGGGGACCCATGGGGGGGGGGGGGGGGGGGGGTATCCAGGGAAAAAGTTTTGGCCGGATCGGTGATATCGGTGTCCGGCCCATACTTCAAAATAACCGAGCCGGTCTCTTAAATCGGAAAAGCGATTTGACGGGGTATTGTGGCAAGCAAGCGCGGTGTTCTTGAATTCTTTCAATTTCACTGCGTTGGCGTGTTAGAGCATAAATTGAATGCACCACCAAGTCACAAACGGTCTATTTTATTTTCTAATGCATGTTACAACATCCCTTCGGAGAATTCAAGAACACCGCGCTTGCTTGCCACAAAACTCCGTCAAATCGCGTTTCTGATTTAACATATTTAGGAAAGTGGAATCGACAATTCCTCGTGATACATTTGAGATAATCACTTGAAAGGCCCAAAGCTAAAAAAAATCACTACTTTTTATCAACTCTGGGCGAATTGCCAGGCTTTACTGTTTTTTTTTCTGTAAAATACAGTAAAATACTGCAAATCGTTCACTTTGCTCCCGCTTGACGGTATCGCGAGATTTCGGCCATTTTCGTCCTTTCCGGACCAGTTTTAATCGCAGAAACAGATTTTGGCGAAATTGACGTCGTACGGTGCCGGGATTCAGAAGGCTTAGATCGAAAATCGGGCTCCACAAATCGATTCAGAATCAAAAATTACCCCTTGGGCCAACTTTTGAGCCTATGCCATGTTTTACCTGTTCCAGACCCCTGTTGTGGCCTTGTTGATCCTACCGCAAGCGGCCTCATATACAATCGATATTGTACTTATCCTATCGATAGAACATAGTCAATGATATTGATTGGTGTGTATTCAGTGGAACCATTGGGAGACCGAATTCTCCGTCTACCTGGTCTCAAGCACAGTCCTGATCTCATTGAGAGGATCAAGAGTGAATCCCCCCGCCCTCCCCCCCCCCCCTTCCTTCTCTCCCTCTACTCCCTCTCTCTCCAGATCTATCTCCTCGTGTTTCCGCCATTCCCTTTCCATTGGATGTATCAACTTCATCTCGAAGTGGCCATGATCTTCCCCCTGTCCTAGAGGGAATCTCTCTCGATATGGAACCTGCCCTCTTCGAGACTCTTCAACTTGTCCTTCTATCTCTTCCTGTTGGTGAGAATCCCTTTCCCCTCTTCCCAATATACATTGAATAACGATCATTCCTCCAAGGAACAAGACGAAAAGTGCAGTTGCTCATCAAATTCATCAAAGATATCTCTAACAACCACTGCTTGACTCTGCAAGATAATCGGGAGAATCGATATGTTGTGAGTACTGTAGTGAAAGGAGGGGGGGGGGAGAAGAGAGGGAGGAGGAGGGGGGGGGGGAGAGAAGGAATGTAATGATGATTCCATTGAAGGCATTGGATGAATTGTGTGATTGTATTCTATCAGCGAAGGACGAATATTTAGGTGAGTCCATTGATGGTATTGGAAGTGGATTGGAAGTGATTCATTTCAGTGGATATTGCCCTCTCCCATTCAGAGAGAATCAATCTCGTCTCCATGATGATTGACAACGAATCCAAACTATTCAGGTCTCTTTCCCTTCACTTTCTATCTATTTCAATCTCTGATTCTTGCAGAATTCCGGATGATTTCCAAGCTCGAGTCGAGAATGTTTTGATTGATAGACGACGTACGAAAGTGAGTCCCCCACTCCCCCCTCCCCTCCTCCCTCCCTCCTTCCCCTCCCTTCCTCTCTATCCATGGACCAATAGCAGCTCGAATTTGATGACAATAGTCCATCGATGGCTCCTCCTGCTCCCAATTTCTGCCAACGGATTCAGGTTTATATCAATTGACTGTCTGCGTCTCATCTATTGAATGAATTCAGCCAGAAGTCTACTCAGCCCAGATGAAGGATACCAACTCTGCACTCCGATCTCTACTCGATGATATAATCAATAATACTAGAATGACCGTATCAGAGAGAGACAAGAAGCTTAAAGCGGTTCGTCCCTTCTTTTATATTCTCATAATCATAATTGTGATTTCAGTTCGAGAAGAATCATCCCAGTATCTTCCACGAAAGATTTCCAGTTAAAGTCAAGAAACCAGAGGGAGGCTTCCTCCATAAGATCTTCCGATCTCGTAACGAATAGAATAAATACTCGATTACTATCGTTCCTCATAACTCGCTTCTTGCTAATATTTTATATATAAACTCGTTGTCATTCTTGTATCTTGCTCGCTGCCTCTTGGTTTCAACTGGTATCTGATTTTTAAAAAATCAATTCACCATCTCTCTCTATAGTTTGATCTCCATTTCTTCATCAGGTCAATCGATAATGACCGGATTTATCTCTCGCTTCTCTCTCCTTCTGGCCTGCGCGCGCTCTCTCCTCCTCTCGCTCCCCCTCCTTGATCTACCCCCTCTACCCTCTCGACTCCTTCCTCTCATTTCTCATCTCGACTTCCCATCTCGACAAATCAATCGGGAATGGATCCTCCATTCGGATATGACCTCTCTCCCATTGCACTCACACGTACAGTTCAGTCCATCCTCGCACCTTGTCTCTACTCCGGACCATCCAGTTCAGGTATACTATACTTGATACATTGATTATCGATGTATCTCTTTCAGTCGAATATTCCTCTCATCCTGGACACTCAAAACATGTTAAGATTGAGGAAAAGTTGATTAAGGAAGAAGAGTGAGTAGCTAGTGAATGGATATCATAATGATTGATCAGGATGCCATCCACAATGCTCATCGATCGATATGCCGAGACTGTGGATACGGTAGCTAGAAGCTACAAGCTTGAAGAAATAGAAGAGAAGCTTCAAGTGAAGAAACCGAAGGTGGGTCAGTCAATAAATTCAGGACTATATCCGGATCATCTAAGAGCGTATGGTTTCTTTGAGAAAGGTACATTTGCGAAAAAGAAGGAGAGAGTGAAGATGAAGAAGAGAAGACTGTGTGCCAATCCCATTCTACTCAAGGCTCCTCTTATTGTGAAGGAAGAGTTAAGCACGAATCAATCAAATGGTAAGTCGAGAGTTATGATAGAAGAACTGTATGGGTTGAGGGAATGATCAAATGTGGTGGTTCATTCTGAAACTACTCATGGATCCAGCTAATGGACACATAATCGCATGGACTGGTCAATACTACTCTTTCAGGTAAATCTTTGTTGTGGATATTAATAGATCCGAAAGATAATATTCAGAGTACTCGATAAGGAAATTTTCACTCAGATGTGGTGCGATCACAACGACAGAAGTCGATTGGTTAGTCACAACTACCGTATTCGAATACAGTACTTGTGTGAGTATTGATTGATTGCAGATCGAGTGGTCATCGGTGTGTCGTGCGATGCGACTGTGTTATGGAGAGAAGGGAATTCTGACTCCTGTGTCTCAACGGGATCGAATCTGGGCATTCATCGTCGATGTACTGTAATGACCATCAATCACCCATTACAGCATACCATTCCAGATATCAATTCCACTCAAGATTTCACGAGAAGTGATTCAGGAGTATATTGATCTACATAGAGATGTAAGTGCTTACCGTAACTCCTGGTCTCCAATAAGAATGCTTCCAGGTCCCTCAAAATCCACTCATCTTCGATGATAAAAGTGATCTCACCAAGATGGAAGAATTGGGTATTGATGAATCTGCAAGAGAGATCAGGATGGATCCTTCATCCCATCATCCCTACATCCCCATTACGGTATCCGATCCCCTTTTCTGTGATGTAGATTCAGCGAGTCTTCCGCCTTCTCCTTTCGTTCTTTCCCCTCTCAAGCTAGACTTTTCCAATCGACCCCCTCTCATGTCACCACTCTTCTTTAAGACCGATTCATTCCTTTCTCCCCTCTCTTCTCCATACTGGCTACCAGTTCCTATCTTCTCGTCTTACTTCCATTTTTAGTTGATTGTTTCTGTTATGTACAGAATAATAAATAACTTTGCAACACCTGTATTTATTTTGCACATCAAGTAATTAATAAGGAAAAAACTTGGAGCGAATTAGTAAATCAACAAGAGAAAAGGGGAGAAAGAACAACGATGAGGAAACTGATTGAGTAGTGTGTTCAGCTATTAATGGAAGAGCATTAGCGAAATGAATTATTGATTACACAATGAGCAGTTTAGAAGGATAAGATTGAATGAGGAAGTAGATCATGGCCTTTTACTCGCCCTTGAACATTGTCCAAACACGGGGACTCTCGATGTACCCTAAATATAATATGATTGGAAGCTGAAAAGGATGAGGACACGGGCCCATTAGGGAGATAGAGGCAGATTGATATCTGGCAGCGAGCCTTTTCCAACTAGACAAAATTATCAGAAAAAAATGAACATAATTTCTTTATTCATAATGGACAGGACAGTGCGACAGTACTATTATTTTCCAATGCGGATTTTTTTTCCATACTTACAGTGGACTGAAACAGAGATTAGCCACGCTCCCTCTATTGAAGAAAACGTGGAAGAGATATTCAAGACTTGATAGCTAAGATTGAACTGACCAGTGTTACTCTCACTCGTAAGATAACCACCGTGGTCCTTCAAAGTATGGTCCTTTATCCCACTCCACTCTGCGAATGGTTGGCGACAGATGGAACACAGATAACCGTGCTCCTCTCTCTTATGCGTCTATAACACAATATTAAGCATAAAGAAATTATAGTATAAATTACCTCCATTTCGAGATATCTCGAGCATCGATAATCACAGATGCGGCACTCGAACTAAAAATCGATAAATCGGCGTTGCCGGTCATCAATATCGGTTTCCCACCGTAATCCCTTCGAATAAGATATTGTAAGATTCAAATACTCAGCAAATGAAATGTACCGTTTATTTCATAATTGGAATTAAAAGTGCAGTGGAGCATGGAACGTTTTATTCACGGGGAGGGGAGGCACGCGACGCGTCCTCAAAAACGCGTCGCGTGCCCCAGCGAACCGCTGGGGCGTGCCGGAATGATCGGACATTCGTGAAACGGAATATTTTCTTACAGTACCATTTTCAAAAATAGTTTGCGGCTTATTTGATTAAATTATTTTATGTTGGTTTTCGTAATCGAGAAGATGAAGACATCATCTAACCAATAAGAAAATAAAAAGGAGGTAGACGTTTCTTTGGATTTACACTAACTTTAATTATTCCAGTATGCATCCGTTCATGGGTGATAACCTGGAAAAAAATTAGAACAGTCTAGACATTGCTAGAAGAAGCACGAACCGATACTTCCGAAGTGAACAATTCATCGCAGAAATGACATCCATATGTCTTTGTGAATACATGAGCCATTTTCTTATGCTTGCGTAGCTTACGAGGAGTCAGGAATTTGAGATTGCACTCATTGCAGCGGAAACCTAAAAAGAATATCAGATAAGAAATATTTAATACACCGATTAGCTTTCGAAAAAAGAAAAAAAATCTCTTCCACGATGCAACATGTCTGTGAACATAAAAAAACTAACCAACATCATTATTTCCAGAAACTTTCGTCAGTTGAATATCTAATGTTTTGCAACTACAGTGAGCCACAATTACACCCCCTCGTTTCACTGGCACAGAATTGTAAAGATCTTTCAGTTAAAAATCGTTTTTGCGCCTTTTAGAGTTAAAAAAAAATGTAAACACAAAAGCCAACAAATGTAGTAGTTAGATTTATTTCAATTCCTAGCTCGCATTACTGTGATATTTCCCTGCAGCAACTAACATCAACCGCTATCTGGAAGAATTTTTTCTGTAGACAACATTTTGTGAATTTTACGTCAAAGCCATGATATACAACGTACCTGAGTTGGCCCCTCGATGAAACTTGGCGCGATGAAGAAGAAGTCGTTGAGCATTACAGAGATTACGCATTGGCAGACACTCGTAACACATGAATGTCTGAAAGAATACTATTACTATATGAGGTATGCCTCGTTCCACTGGCACACAATTGTAGAGTTTAAAGAATGCCTATATATATATATATGAGGCCGTTTGCGATAGAATCAATAATGTTCTATGGGGGTCTGGAACAGGCCAAAAATCGGATATGCTCAAAACTCCGTCCTAGGGGTAACTTTTGATTCTGAATCGACTGACGTTTTCTGTTTTTCGATCTGAGCCTTCTGAATCCCGGTACGACCCGACGTCGATTTGGCCAAAATCTTGTTCTGAGATAAAAACTTCCCCGGGAATGGTCGAAATCGCCAATAATCTCGCAATACCGACCAGAATTTGATGCTCTTTCGAATGAGCTTTTGGCCGAGATTCTATCTTTTTTCGTTTTCGAGAAAATGCATCTTTTTGACTCCTTAACTAGAGCGAGAAGTGGAATATACTATTCGAACCACCTTGTGACATAGATTCGAATGGTATATACATGTCTAGGGTTTAAAGGTAAGCAAATATGACTTTTTGCACTTTTTAATCTTAAAACTGGCTTCTTAAATCTTAAAACCTGAGGTTCATGTTTTGTGAGAAATCATTCCCAATTTGACCGTTAGTTCTGAAAATGTGTTTTTGCACTATTGTTTATGATCACATCACTTATTTTTCGACAAAAAACAAGTTTTAAACTTTAAAAGGGTCAAAAGTCATGTTTGCTTACCTTTTAACTACAGACATGTATATACCGTTAGAATCTACATCACGAGACGGTTCGAATAGTATATTCCACTACTCGCTCTAGTAAAGGAGTCAAAAAGTTGCATTTTCTCGAAAACGAAAAAAGATAGAATCTCGGCCAAAGGCTCATTCGAAAGAGCATCAAATTCTGGTCGGGAATGCGAGATTATTGGCGATTTCGACCATTCCCGGGGAAGTTTTTATCTCAGAACAAGATTTTGGCCAAATCGACGTCGGGTCGTACCGGGATTCAGAAGGCTCTGATCGATATATATATATATATTAAAACTTTGAACGATTATGACGGAATGGGGAAATGGGGAATCTACTCTGAGAAACTGGTCCGATTCGTGGGTTTTACTAAAGCCTTGCCGCTCTTGGAAAGAAACTGTTGTGTCTGTAGTTGTGACTGGAACCTGGGTTGTTGAAATTGATGCCGTTTCGGGTGTAGTAGACTTTGAAGCAGTGCGGGTTTTGGTTTGAGATCCTATATTTGCCTCGGAGGAGATTTGTGGCTACTCTCAGGTCAATTTCTTCTCTTCGCTTCTCTAGGGACTCAATGCCTAACTGGGCGTTCCTATCAGTGGCGCAGGGGATATTCATCCATGTGTAATTATGGCAGCGCATGAATAGCCTTCTGGTGAAATAGTTCTGCACTTTTGTCCTTGGCTTGGTAGGGATTAAATACAGGGGATGCGCTTTCTAGGATAGGCCTGATGTAAGTCGAGTAAGTTTTTAGAAGAATGTCAATATTCTTCGTTTGTAACGCCCTCAGTATAATGTGGCAGGAAGTTTTTGCTTTGTTTGCAATGGAATTGCAATGGTTGGAGAAAGTGAGGTTTTCTGGATAAGAAATCCAGGGTCTTTTACCTGTACTTCTTGCTCTAGATTGGTCGTTCCAATTTTGTATTGTATTTTCATGTTTGCCCTGCCAAGATGCAATGAGTTGCACTTATGTGCGGCTAGTGGGAGTTGCCTGTCGTGAGAGAACTTTACTATTGAGTCAATGGCGTTTTACAAGGGGGCGGGAGAATTTCCGTTGTGGAATGCGCGGTAGATTTTGATGTCGTCTGCATACATTCGTGCAACGACTCCGGTGTGTTGTACTAAGGTAGGGATTTGAGAAGTGTAAATCAGGAATAGCAATGGGCCGAGGACTGATCCTTGAGGAACCCCGCTAGTAACCGGCTGGGAATCCGAGAGTGCGTCACATACTCTAACTTGGAATGTTCTATTTGTGATGTAACCCGATATCCAGACAATTGTTTTGGGAGAGAGACATATTGAGCTAAGTTTGAGCCTTAGTTTGGGATGGGAAACGCGATCAAAGGCCTTTGCGAAGTCGAAATAGATAACATCGACTGGTTCCCCCTTACTAATTGAGGCTGTCCAATGTTCAAGAACCTCTAGCATTTGGAGTTCACGAGATCTTTTCTTGCGGAAACCATACTGCTCATCAGGAAAGATGTTTAGTTCTTCGCAGTGGGTGATAGTTGGCTTACATAAAATGCGCTCGATAAGTCGGCAAAAGAAGGAAGTGATGGAAATGGGTCGGTGGGGTCGGAGAAGGGGGGAGACTGTTTCACTGGTGTGACTATCGAATGACGCCAGTAGGAGGGTACGGTGCCTGTTTCATAAGATTTTCGGAAAATTATTTCTAGTGCTTCTGAAATGGGGACAGCTATGCGCTTGATGAAAGCTAGGTCGATATTTTCTGGAGTTTTACAGGAGGACCGTATATGACAAAACAAATCAGTAGATATTCATAGATATGATACGTACCATCTAATAGAGAATATAGCATTGTTCAAAAGAAACGCACCAAATCACAGTCATGGTTTCCGAGATCATCTTTCTCAGGAAGACATTTGAAGCAGTCCAGACACTGCGCAAATTCGATTGACTCAGGATGCCTAGAATAATGTTCATAGGTTACAAACTGCTATATACACGCTTACTTTTTGAGGAGATGTTTCTTGAGAGATACTTCGTTCCGAAATCTCTTATCGCAGAAATTGCACTGAGGAGAGACCTTCTTGCGATAAGGTCTCTTGGGCTGTCTCAGCATTCCATTTCTATCGAAGCGAGGAACGATTCCATTCGTATCCTCACCGGGGAGAGGAATACGATTCACTTCGATATCCAAGGATGCTAGTTCATTTTCAGGGGGGATAAATCCACCACTCTGAAGTTCCTCCAGTCGATTAAGTTCCTGCTCCTCCTCCCTAAAAAGACGAATAAATTAGACGAGAACAACTGATAAGATACTCACTTCTGAAGCTGGATCTCTTCTTCTTGTTGTGCAATATACTCCAGATACTCGACGTGATGATGATCGCGTAAATGTCTCTCCAACAGATTTCTCTCACCGAATCGATTGCGGCATACCTAGAAAAATATTTATTGCTGATCAAACATACGTAATGCAATGTACAATGCATAGTCATTTGAAGTACTTACTTTACATCTGGGCATCTTGCCACGCACAAGTCTGCGAATCTCATCAGGATCAGTAGGATGGGGAGGTCCAGGAGGAAGCTCCACATCAACCAATCCAGCTACATTTTTTACCAATTCGGGCAACACAGCAAGAGCTACAAAATAATGAGATTAAGAAAGAAACCCCACCAAATATTTCCGAAATAATACGTACATTTTGCTTTAGACTTTGGACGTGTTCTCATTCCACCAAGAATCTGTCCCGTTCCACTGATAACAATCCGCTTCTTCTCCTCTGGCTTCATTTCCTCTCGAGGTCCTTCATCTCGCATTTGGCACACAAGAGTCCCAATACCATCGAGGTGAATATTCTTCAATATTAAATTGGAGTCTGATCATCGCATATTTAAATCGTTAAACAAAACTATAAATTGTTCATTCAGATAATTTTCTGATTTTGTTGAGAAATAAAGCCAAGAAAATTTAACAATAAGCCGAAACTTAAAAAAAAATATTCTCATTCATATAAGTTTAATCCGTACATCCCATGTTCCTTCCCAATCGATTATATATGTACGATCTCGTCGCGCATCGGGCGTAGATAAAGTATTATTATTGGTATATTTACCTGAACTTTTCGACGTTGCTCCTTCTCTTCAAGCCTTCTCTCCTTGGCATCCTCGATGGCCAATTTGAGTTCATCGAGATCAGGAGTTCCACACCTGCCATCATTAAGTTAATCTGGGCATTCCCACAGCAAACAAAAATTGCATGTATGAATCGAACATAATATACCTGTATGAATCGTAATTATCCCAGTCTGTCGTCCAGTTTGGCCCTTTGTCTGGTGATGAACTGTCCCTTCTGTTCGAGTTCATCTCCAAATGACCCATGTTATGAGAGAACGATCCATGAGCGTACATCGAATAACTAAAAGAATTTTCATAAATGGACCTGTTAATCTGCCGCGGTACCAAATGAGCTCATTGTAAAAGGTCATTGTAAGCGAGAGGGTGTGGGAAGGGATGAGTCTCTCTCACTTTCGCACACTCTCTCACCTTTTACAATGAGATCAATTGGTACCGCGGCTGACCAAAAAAAACCGGTCATGATGCATATCCCACAAAACTCAAGCTGCCTATCCCGTTATATTTGCCACTCTGCCAGCCCCCCCCCCCCCCCTTATTATCCTCTCCAATTCCACCCTCACTTTTTCGGTTAACATTTCCCCTTCTGTATTTTCCACAACGCATTTCGTAGACGGTCCACTAGGCTAAAGCGATCGATATCTCCAATTTACTTCATTTTTTCGACATTTTCCCTTAAATTTGTTGACGCAAATCGCTGGAGTAGCAGTCCCACTATCTTTTAAAACCTAGTGCAAGCTACTATGGCATTGCATCAACGTCTCTTAGCAAAAATTAAGTTGACGATTTTGTGTTGTTCCAATGCTCGCATGCTATAATCGGATACTGCGTGAGCGAGAAAAACTTTTTTTTAAAATCATACCACGGCCCGTTGACCAGTGCAGGGCCGGAGCCGCAACGCGCGCGTCGTTGTCGTCGGGGCGCATGATTTTCTTCGGGCCACATTTTTGAACACTTTGGTATTTCGATGTTTCAACTATTTTCATAAATGCTGAAAGGCAGATACCATCAAGAAAAGTGAACTCGTTACAAAATAAAAATAAAAAAAAAGAGACGTTTACACCTGATAAAAAATTTAACGTAAATCATGATTTACTGGACCACGGTGAAACTCGCAACCGTAAAATGCGGACACACAACGGCTGTTTTTGCACATTTGTCCGCGAAAACCTCGCCGTCTGCACTCTCGCCAACCCTGAATTACGGTAGCTTTTTGCTCCTGATGTACCGTAATTTTACCTGATGTCCCTGATTTTCGTAGATATACTACCGTACATTTTGAATATTATTTTCGAAATGCTTCTATTCCATTATTTTTGCTTAAAATACATGTTTTTTGTGTTTTTTTTATAGGATGAACGAGGTGAATCACGACAAATTTATTCCATAAGGGAGCATGAGAAATACAAGTAAAAAATGACAATGAATCAGACGACGTCCAGCACTGAGACCTGAAGGGGACACCTGGAATCCCCAACAATAGATTAGATGGAGATACTTCCCTTCGGGACGCGATTTAGGTCTTGGTTGTCGCCTCCCGCTGGCCGAATGATCATCCATGAGAAGGCGATAGCGGAGAGACCTCTGGAAGCGAGAAGTTTAAAGCCGAAGCACTAGTCTTGTTTCGTACAGCATGTACCGTTGAAAAAGTAGTTCCGATACATTTTGGAAATTTGGGCATGACTTACGTGCAAAAGAGGAAAACTGGCAATGTGTAAACAATAATGGAAGTAGAGGGGAGCGAAACTTTCACGAACCTTGAGGCTAGACGCGTACCCGTGATAGGGCGACGACCCGTCTTTCTTCTAAGTCAAGTCGCCGTTCAGCTTACTGGACAGCCTCTGAGTAAGGAATGCATTAGTATAAACGCATAATCAATGTATACAAAGCTCGCGAAACGTGGAAATTCGAAGAAATCGGAAAGTAATAATTTACGAGCCAAATAAGCTTTGTCCATGATCCAATGAGGTATCAGAGCATGACCTATAATGCCTCAAGCGATCCAGCAATTATTAGAACAGAGAACGCAATACAAAAAAGTTATTCAATATTAAAGAAATAAATTCGAAAATGGCAGTCGGTGTCACACTTGTCAACCTAGATCTAAACAAAATTACAGACTCATACAACGATTTACCTGAAATACGGTAGAAACGGGGTGTTTGAAGCCTTTACGATACGATAAGTAAAAATGAGGTTTCTGTCTTTTCACAATGCAATCTTGCAAAAGTACTGTAGTTTCGGTGCAGACGTAGAGGAACTTTTTCATGCTTTTACCCGCAGCGCAGTTTCACCATGTGGACTACGGACTTTTATTGCAAGAAAATAAACCGTTTCACTTGTTATTACGAACGGTCTAATCTACTGTGTTTAGCAATCATTAATAAGGGATTCTAGGCTTCAGTGTTTGTATTTAATCAGTGCATTTTGCGTCCAGGATCACATAGGAGAAAGATCGGGAATATTGGAAAACTAAATAAATAATCAGCGAATATTTTATTCCGCTCATCATGCCTACTGTATGCTAAACAGTCCATGACTCTAACACTGAGTCATGGACTGTTTTTTTTTATTGTAAGATTCAAAAACTGAGTTTTTGAATCTTACAATAAAAAATCATAACTTTTTTTTCAAACAAAGATAAAAATATGATTTCAACTTCTAAAAATTTTCACTATATAGTAGAAACTATAGCAAGTCATCATTAATCAGTAAAATGAGAGAAAACCCTAAGAAATAAATTATATAGTCAAAACTAGCAAAGGCCCGATTCAAGAACGAGCGCATCCCCGACACAATTCGCAGAATTTAGACATAAACAATCTACTGAGCCTATGCAAAACAAAAACGCCTACAAAGTTACGCTTAGTATGGAACTATAGAACATTTCATTAATTAATTAAAAATCAAAAACCATCAAAAAAGAGCAATAAAGCGAAAAGACCAGAGCCGGAGTTGGTACAAACCACAGAAATGGTGTGGCGCACCCGAATGACTACAGTGTTACGCGAAGCGGTTTTCAAGGGGGTTAACGGGCCGTTCATACCATAGAAATATAACTAAGAAAAACACGTGAAGCCTCGAAGACGTTTTCAAAATTGGATTGAACGCACGGCACCCGGAACGCCGACATAGGGAGAAAGAAAACGTGCAACTGTAAACTACAAAACAACTACGAAAGTCGTTGCCTGAATCACGCACGCGTACGCGAGGGATTACTGTGCGCTCACGCGTACGATGCAAGTTGCCTGATTGTCACGCTCATGTGTCGCTAAACACAGGAAAAGTGAGATGAATCACAAACTGACCTTGAAAATGCCTAATTTATCGTGATTCAGGATCAACTTCTTTCTGTAGGATTTTATTTTCGCAGGCGGTTCCTGATTTGACCCTGATGAGCGGGTACGCTTTCAGCCTGGCCTATGTCTTTGCTCCGGATGCCGTGTGAACGCGCAGTTTTAATGCCGGAGCCGTCAAACAGCCAGAGCCGGAGAGCTGGACCACGATACAGAAACGTTTTATTTTTATAATACCGTACTTTTAATATTTTTTCTCCATTCTTGCGCTCGTGACGGGCGGTCGGTCCCCTCCATTCGTCTCACCCCGCCCCATTCCGACCCAGTTTGAAGAATCCTCACCCGTCAGCTTGGGCAACCCGGTGAGAATCGCCCACTTGGTACGCTTCAAGAGGAGACCCCGGATGGGTATCAACCGACTCAAGTGATCTACCGTCAAGAAAGGCCCCGATCGTCCTCGTGAGTCAATCAATAGTCCACGTCAGCACTCACTCGCCATCATCGGAGGCTGGATGATCTACTTCAAAGCTCAATGGAGATCGACCAAGACCATTCCAACAGTTGACCCAACAAGCCAAAGAAGATTCCCTCATCCCTTGACCCAGACACCTTGAAATCGAAGATCCCACTCCCTCCCTAACGAAGCTACCATCCTGCAGGCCCAGTGCCTTGAGGACAGGATAAAATCCATCTGTAAATCTGTACTTTTAATATTAGTATTGAAACACTCTCAGCACGCCCCTCCCAAAACCGGGAAAATATAGTATAGCCTTTCCTTCTTCGTACAGATCCTGACTATTTTCCCTGCTATGGCCATATAAAAAGTCGAATAGGAAATCATCCATCATCACATATCCAACCACAATAATAATCCCGTGACCTCTTCTTTTTCGCTCTTTAACCACCTCGGCAACTCATATTGTTGCATTTTAAATACTGCTGCGTAAGTGCGTAAATAAATAAGAATAGACAAAGTAAGAAGGGAGTGAACTTACTTGACAGCTATCGGATCCATTGCTCGATTGTCTTCACCGCCTCAAATGTTTTGCAGTAAATAAGTATATCTGAATTACATGGATGTATCAAGCGTATCAAGCAGCATATCAGCTAAATAACAAGCGCTGTATATACTAAATTTGTGCCAATCGATTCAAAATGCGTTAAAATGACTGAATGGTAAGGTCGTTCTAGTTTGAAGCAGTCACCGATAACTTCACCTGAGATTCGGCGACCAGTTGAACTCATTGAACTGAGTCCGACTGGACTCCGACCGAACGCCTGGAGACAGGGAGGGGGAAATGAGAGTGAGGGCCCTAGAGAACAGACTGGAACGAGTTCGGCGCACGAACCAGTTCGGATTGGGATATGCTTCAGAAAAAAAAGATCAAGTTCGAGAGCATCATTCAAGGATAATAGCCTGGCTTCGAAAGTGGGCCTCTGCAGATTTAAAATATTTTAATAAATACTGACCAAATTCAAAATCAGACAAATTATTCAGGCAATCTATGCCGCTAGATTGAATGAGAACTATTTCGCAATACCGTCTCTGCCCTCCTCTCCTTCTCAGGTAACTGCATTTCGATCTAATTAGAAACATGCCGGATTTTAAATCTAATTTGAACCCAATCAGATTCAAAAGCGAGTTTTGAATCTAACTTGGGCCTAATTAGATTCAAATGTGGGAGTTCAATCTAATTAGACCTTTTTGAATCGGATTAGAAGTTTTGGAATCTAATTTGATGTTTTTTGAATCTAATTTGGTGATATTTGAATCTAATTCTGCCACACTAGGTGCTAAAATTGTTGAAATTAGATCGAAATGCAGTTACCTGAGTTCTCTCACCCCTACAGTTCTCACCCGACATAGCTCCGAATCGGTAATTAAAAATAAAAACGATAAAATAAAATCGCGAGAAAACCTTTTTGAATTTTAGCGAGACACTGGCAATCAGGCAACTGTACGGTAATTGCTCGTGTCAGACTTTTAACCCGGCCGGCCCCGGACTTTTTTCCCGCGCTGCCTGCGCGCCAAGCTCACGGCACCCGGAGCGCACGGCCTCCGGAATGCCGACATAAGGCAAGCAGAAAATGTCGCGACTATGAAATACAAAACATTTGCCTGAATCACGCACGCGTGTGCGAGAGTGATTACTGTGCGCTGCGCGAGCGGTTCAAATTGCCTGATTTTCACTTCCGGAACGACGAATCGCAAAGTGAACTTGGTCTTCAGGGTATTATTACCGTAAATCGGGCACTTGCACCGCATTATCGTGATTCAGGATCAGGATTTTACTGTATGTTGTTTGAAGGCCCGCTCGTTTTTCCTGATTTCCCCTGATTGGTAGCGACATTTTCCGCTTGCCTTATGCCGGCATTCCGGAGGCACGGCACCCGGAACGCCGACATAGGGAGAAAGAAAACGTTCAACTATAAACTACAAAACAACTACGAAAGTCGTTGCCTGAATCACGCACGCGTACGCGAGGGATTACTGTGCGCTCACGCGTACGATGCAAGTTGCCTGATTGTCACGCTCATGTGTCGCTAAACACAGGAAAAGTGAGATGAATCGCAATCTGACCATGAAAATGCCTGATTTATCGTGATTCAGGATCAACTTCTTTCTGTAGGATTTTATTTTCGCGGGTGGTTCCTGATTTGACCCTGATGAGCGGGTACGCTTTCAGCCTGGCCTATGTCTTTGCTCCGGATGCCGTGGGCCAGGCTGAAAGCGTACACGCTCATCAGGGTCAAATCAGGAACCGCCCGCGAATCTAAAACCCGTACAGTATTTTCAGGTTGCCTGATTATCAATTTAAACGTTGGTCTCATAGCGATGTACCCTGATTTCAGATTTCAGTTCGCGATTCCCAGCTTTGCGCGGTGCAAACACCCTGATTTTCAATTAGTTTTTCTATGTTTAGCGACCGAATCGATAACTGAGATTGAGAATCAAGGATTACCGTTTTTCGGCAATGTCAACCAAATTGCTAGTCAGGCAACTTGAACTGTTGTTTTCGTGGTTTGTAGTTTGTAGTTTTGCACGTTTTCGCTCGCCCCACGGCGTTTTGTATGGGATGAGCGAGAGGAGAGAGCGGTCAGGGGAATGGCGAGAGAGCATGCAAATGCGAGAGTGTGTGCAATGGTCTCACCACGAAAGCTGACTTGGCGTTTTGCCAGTAGAACGCTGTGGCCCTATGTCTTCTCTCCGGGTGCCGTGCAAGCTGCGCAGCCATCATCTTCGCTTTTCACACACTCTCGCCCAGGCACGGCCCCCGGACTGCCGATAGGATAAAAGGAAACGTCGAGAACTACAAACTACAAAATCGAGTTGAAGTTGCCTGATTATCACTTTGGTTGACTGGAACCGCGACGCGCCGAAAAACGGTAATTCCTGATTCTCAATCTCTATTCTCGATTCGGTCGGGGGCGGGGCTTAAACGGGCAGGTCAAAACTCACTGATTGATTTTTTTTCATCAAAATCTAAGTAACTTTAATGAATTCTGCACTCCCGATTACCCAAATGCAGATAAAAAAGAAATTTTAGAGTAACTTTAAAATTTTACTTGGGGGTCCCTAATTTCGAAAATACGGCTAACATAAGTCAATTGCCGATCCAATCGGTTGTGTCTCCGAGGCAAGGGTTCTTTATTACGATATTTTGCCCCGCACTCGCACGGCATCCGGAGCGCCGACATAGGACAAAAGAAAACGTCGAGAACTACAAACTACAAAATCGAGTTGAAGTTGCCTGATTGTCACTTTGGTTGACTAGAACCGCAACGCGCCGAAAAACGGTAATCCCTGATTCTCAATCTCAGTTCTCGATTCGGTCGCTAAACATAGAAAAACTAATTGAAAATCAGGGTGTTTGCACCGCGCAAAGCTGGGAATCGCGAACTGAGATCTGAAATCAGGGTACATCGCTATGAAGCCAACGTTTAAATTGATAATCAGGCAACCTGAAAATACTGTATGGTGATTGAAAGCCCGCTCGTATTTCCTGATTTCCCCTGATGGGCTGCGACTTTTTACGCTTGTCTTTTTTTTTTTTTTTTTCTCTACGTCACGGCACCCGGGCCGCAGACATAGCGTCAACGAAAACGTCAAGAGCGAACTTTAGGCTACAAACTACAGAAACAATGACAACCGCGTTGCCCGAATCACGCATGCGCTTCTAGTTGCTTGATTTTCACTTTCCGGGCCCGTCGCTATGAGACCATTCAAAAAGTTGATCCTGAATCACGATAAATCAGGGATTTTACGTGATATCACGTAAAATCCCTGATTTATCGTGATTCAGGCACAGCTTTCTACTGTACATTATTTGGAGGCCCGCGCTCATTTCCTGATTTCCCCTGATGGGTGGCGACATTTTCCACTTGTCTTATGTCGGCGGCCCGGGTGCCGTGAGCATGTGAAAAGAGGGTGGCTGTGCAGTTTCGCAAAAATGGCGCACAGGGAAAGCGGGAAAACCCGAGCTATTCCGGTTCGGGTCCCAACTTAGGGACCGCAGCCCCGCCCACTTTTCTGCGTTTCGGGAAACCCCGCTACAGTACACCACCACACCACGATAAAAATTATCGCGGTTGAAGGAAGTACATGTTTTACTAAATTCATTTTTCTTATTTTAAAGTGCTGTACTTTCCGAATTTTGCGTAAACTATTTCGCTCAAACAGTCGAACTACAATATGTGTTTGTCAGATTCCAGATTGGCATCTTTCCTGGTCAGTGACAGCATTTCAAAAAAGTATAACTTTCCGAAAGTTTCAACTTGATTTTTCGACTTTGCAACCGCGAGCAATCTCTTTCATTTGTGCATGAATATATTCCTACTGCATTGCTCTTTTGTGCTGTGAAGGTTCTACAGGCGCGACTAGACGCGAAAAGCTTCAGTAGCCTGAAATGTCCATGAGTTATGTTACTACAACTCGAGTTATGCTCTTTCGTAATTTCCCCCTCCATTTATTGCAGGCGATCATTCGTGAATAGTTATCAGGGTAATATCTCAATCCTTTATGAGAAGTTTCCAAAAGCTCGCCCCTCGTTAAAGCATAGAACTATCGAAAAACGGAAATTTAAAATTACGTGACGAGTTTCACTCAGTATAGAAGTTACACAGCGATTCGTACGGAGCAAAGTGAGTAAGCTATGAGAGTAAATTGTCTCACCGACTGTCGACTCTTCTCCACCATGGTAGAAGGAGGAATACGGTACCTCAACTGGCCACCAGACGGGTGGATCTCGGCTCTAAAAAGTAGTCATGATTTATATTATATTCTGCACATTGGAATAACTCACATAGTGCTCTTTAGCCGGGAAGAACTCATGGTCGAGTATAGTGACAATGGCAGCACGGAGATTATCTCCCTCCTCTATCTCCCCTCTATGCTCTCCGAATTCTAGTGATCCCACAATGGGAACTATTCCACACTCAGTCCTCAGTCAACAGTCACTATCCATTCCATTCCAGTTAGATTTCATCAAAGATCTTGCAATGGCGAGTGAACCATAGAGATCGGTTCTTCATCTCCACTAACGGTTATAACCAGATATTATGGCCAGACTGGGTCAAGTGTATCGCCCTTTCCCCTATTGCCTGCCATTCTCTCCAGTATCACCAATTGGTCAATTTGGGAGTGGAACCGGGGGCTGGTTTTCTTCCCATTATCTGAGAAGTATGAATATAAAATGAAAAACTATAGAAAGTACACGAAAATTCGAAAGGAGAACGAAATGAAAATATTTAAGTGATGAAAATAAAAAAATAATATTAATCAGTCATATGTCTGACCATCCGATAATAATCTGACCAAACGCTAATTACAGTAACCAACGTGCGCAATATTTGCGCGTAGGATAGGCAGTACATTCTTGGTGTCGGTGGTTCCTAACGGCAATTCAAATTTTTATTTTTCGATATCGAATTCGATGAAAATTATTTTCATTGTATCGTCGATTCGATCGACGTTCATTTTCAACACTTTTCACCGCTTACTTGTGCACCCTAGTTTCCGTTTTCTTGCAATGTGAAGGGATTTATTTAAGACTAGTTTCGCGATTCATGTACATATGAAGTCGTTCGCCATATTTTGAGTAAACCCGACCCGCTTTGACGAAGCTCAAAAAGGCCGAAACTCCGAAACTGTGTTTTGGGGTTATCGAGGATGCTGAAGACAATGGCATATCCATTCTGCCAGACCCCTTGTTGACTCCAGATGACGTCATATCGAAATAAAAGAGAGAGAGAGCTAATTTTATGCGAAAATTGTTTCTGAGGTTAGTTCATTTTCAATGATTTTCAAAAAAAATTAAAAATTAAAGTTTTCATAGAATCATTTGTACCGTGACCTACATAGAAAGATCGGGCGTGGATTCAGAATCTATAATTTCATCGAAATCGTTGGTCAGAAAAACGTGCGCTAGCAAAATGTGATGGGTGTTTGCCAGTCTCTCCTCTTCACACTCTCTCACTTTCCCACACTCTCTCGTCCAGCCGACCTGGGAAGGAGAGAGGGGAGTACGGCTCTTTTACTGGCGCTTTTTTTCTGACCAACGATTTGGATGAAATTACAGATTCTGAATCCTCTCGTCACGCCCGATCTTTCCATGTATGTTGCTAAGGGTACGATTGTACTACGAAAACTTTATTTAAAAAATATTTTTGAAAATCATGAAAAAATGAACTAGACAGGCGTGTTCGACGCAATTCTACCCCAGAAACAATTTTCGCCTAAAATTAACCCTCTCGGACACCCGGGTACCGAGTAGCACGTCAAAACGTGATTTCGACGTGACGCAATCTTGATTCAAATCTTGATTCTTGAACCAAACGAGAGGTGAGCAAAATGGATGTGCCCATTCTCTCCAGCATCCTCGCTAACCCCAAAGAAAAATTTTCGAGCAGGGCTGGCACAGCTCAAATAGCTCGATTCTCTGAAAATAAATCGGACGGCCTCATATCAAATTCACAATTTCTCGTTTGCTTTAAATAAACTAATTTACTCCAGATCCGCGACATGATCAACGAAGGAATGGAGTATTCTGGCAAAGTGAGATTTATCTTATCTTATCACATATTATCTTAGATTTATATTATCTTTTCATGTATATATATATATTTTTTTTTTCTTCTGAACATCCGGAGACCGTTTCGAGCCATGATAGGGGAAAATGAGACTGGAGTAGACGTCGACTTTTTGCTATGGTACAGCAGTTTGAGTAAATATCAATGAAACCATTTACAAGCCACGAAAAAGGTGTTATTCGTAGATTGTATGTAATGAATGTCGTAGGATATATTCGACACCGATGATCCAATATACATATACGAGCGAGATACGATTAAAGTGTGGATGGGCGAGGTTCCCAGCGGTTTCAGAATATCTTCTTTCGAGATCAATGTCCTCGAGGTATGAGGCCCTTTTTTGGATTTTATCATCGAAGTATGAAGTCTATATTGAAACTTAAAAATGAAACTTGAAACATATTTTTTGCAGGCTTCCTCAACGCAATCATTGTCATCCTTCAATGAACAACTCAGCCGTCTCTGGCTTGGATGTGTGAAATCCCAAGGAGTCTACGTGGGCTACTCGATTAATGAATCATCACTCATCCATACTATTTCTAGCTTTTTCGTAAATGCGATGTAATCCATAAGTCAATATGGACAAGAATGGTTGCAGTTGCGAAAATTGATGAACACCATTTATTCCGTGCATTTCTTCAAAGATCAGGGTCAGTTGTTCGGAATGGTTCCTTCTACGTTTCTCTATCATTCACATTAACAGCCTGAAGTCAGTGTCTCTTTATCTAGAACAATTGGACGATGAGAAGCTGAAATTCTCTGTATTCCTTCCCTCGCGATTGGTATTTAAAACAAATTGTCATTGATAAATGAAGATGTTTGAGATCTTGAATGATTTGGAATCTCTTGTTGAGAGCACCCCAAAAAGAGCCATGGATGGTCATGATCTCACGTTCCTCCTCAGATTGTTCAATCTCATCGGTGTGAGTGTTTGTGAGCAAAATATCTTGATGATGAGTATTTTTATTCAGGGTGCTAATTACTACTGTAGCATTCACGCACACGACTTGAATACAGGATGTTGTGGTGCAATCGAGCGAAATGATCAGCCAACTCAGTCCTCTCGCACTATTGAGGTTCCTTTTCTAGCAGTATATACAATTCAATTATTTCTCAGGATTTTTTCGATGAGGTTCGTGCCGAGAGGACTGCATTGAAGCAGTATGCTCTGAGGACTGAGGTATGAGGATCAGATATTCATGGCTTTCAAACGATGACGAATTGACAGAAGTTGTCTGCTCGACTGCGACCATATCAGAGAGATGCAGTCAGATTCATGATCGATCGAGAACTTCGTCCCAACTTGAGAATACACGTCAGTTTTCACCTCTCCAGATCTTTTTCATTCGTTGGTTCAGTTCTCGTGGTTCTACTGTCACATCAAGATGGAAATTGATGAGATGACTCTCTACTACCTACCCAATCTTGCCTTTTTTCTTTCCACGTCAGTTGATTTTCTTCTTCTTTGACTAAATAATAATTTATCTACGCACTAGGCGCAACAAGAAAATGAATATAATAATATTATGAATAGACGAGGGGATTAGTGCTGTGGATGGGAGAGGTAATTAATGAGGGGGTGGTTTTCTAAACGACGTTTAAAAGTCTTGGGTGCGTTGCGAATAAAGTCGGGTAGTTGAGAGTACATTCGAGATGATCTAACAGGGAAAGAATTGAACCTGGCTGTACATTTAGTAAATTCAATGTTGATACCAAAAGAGGAGATTCGATCTTGAGTGGGCTTGTATACATAGAACGATGAACGGGGAATAATAGAGGAACCAGCCATTATGGTATGTGTCATACAAAGAGCAGCTATGACTCTCCTCTCAGTAAGTGCGCGCAGTTCAATGGTTTTAAGACGGTCTTGTTAGGAAGGGACGGTGAAGGGGTAGGTAGAGGAGGGGAAACAACGGTAGAAAACTTGACGAGCGAATGTGTGCTGGACCTTTTCTAGTGTGGATATGTCCTTGGGGTAGTGTGGGTTCCAGAAGTGGTATGCAAATTCTAGCAAAGGTAGAACGTAGGCTTTGTAACTACGAATGAGAATAGAGGGACAGTTGAAAGGGAGGGCTTTGAGGAGGAGAAACAATTTAGATGTAGCTTTCTGGGCACGGGTCTTAACAGAGCTTGAGTTCTTCAAATCAGAGCGAACTTGTACACCTAGATCACGGACATTATTCTCAAGTGGTAGGTCAATGGAATTAATCTGATAACGAGGGGTTGAAAGTTTGCATCCTAGGCGAATGTGTATACACTTAGAAGCAGATAGAGGCAACTGATTACGCTGGGTCCAATCAGCGAGACAAGTAAGAGCAGATTGGAATTCAGATGTGATACAAGCTTTAGTGATTCTATTGTAAGATACATATAATTTGACATCATCAGCATAGAATTGTACAGTCACATTGTGTAATCGGGAAAGGATATGGGACAGATCAGCAAGGTAAATGGAAAAGAGAATCGGGCCGAGTACGCTGCCTTGTGGCACCCCGGAGAGAATGGTAAAAGAGTTACTAGTGACAGATCGGACTGAGAAAGTACGGTCAGATAAGAAAGACTCAAGCCAGGAAAGCAAGTGACCATGAATACCGTAATGCGATAATCGAGCGAGGAGTTTGGGATACGGGACAACATCAAAAGCACGGGTGAAATCTATATATACGACATCAGTGATAAGTTTATTAGAGTGAGCAATGGTCAAATCATTGTGACAGGTCAGAAGGTCTGTGACAACACTGGCTCCAGAGCGGAAACCATGTTGATTAGAAGGGAGGATGTTGAAACGAGAAAGCTGACTGTTGAGGTGGTCTTTAAGTATGCGTTCCATGGTCTTAGCAGCAGGGGAAATAATAGAATGGGTCTGTACGAAGAAGGGAATTTACTGTCTTTGCCTGGTTTAGGAATGGGGGTGATGAGGGAGTGTTTCCAGGCAGAGGGTACTGTCCCAGAGATGAGACTAAGGTTGAACACGTAGGGGGTACAAAGGGCATGGGCACACTCGGAAAAAATAATCTGAGGAATGCCATCATAGCCAGTCGAACAAGAAGGAGATAATTTGCGTAGTGCTTTGTGAACTTCATGAGCGAAAATAGTGAATAGAGAAAGAGAACGAGGGATTGGGGAGGAAGAGCGAGGGGGAAGGTTGCCATTATCAAGGGTAAAATGAGTGGCAAATTCAGAAGCAAGGGTGTTAGCCTTAGAGAGACTGTCATATTAGAGGAATCGCGAGATATTCGAGTTTCGGGATATTAGCGGACTTAGGAAAAAGTTTTCCCTATTCCGCTCAAAAGTAAAACTTAAGTACTTCAAATGATTCTCTTTCAAACTGCGCTTGCCGATTTTCGATATCTTGTCTCATCTTTGAGTATTCTGAGGTCAAAGTAGGGACACTACAAAATTTACGACCAAAATTGCCTCAGGGAAACAGCCATAACTCGCTTTACAATTATGCTGAAGACAATTCCAAAAAAGAATTCGAATGAGCAGGCAGAGGGGAACATTTATTATGTTGATTGTGTCATTCCTTGTCCATGCGCTGGATCGGGGCTGTCGGTTTTCTAAAAAAAAAAGTGATGTAACTTTCCTAATACCGATCTCCCCAATAAGCACCGAAGAGTGATTTGAGAAAAAAACACTGTACCTGACACCACCTCTTAAATCAGAAAGATCGGAGGTGAGGAAAAAAAAAGCCCGCACTTTTGTCCAAAAAACCTGCGATTTTTGCATTTTTTGGAGGGTTTTCAAGCTTAACTTTTTTCAGTCATGTTTTCATGGGCTCTCGTATCGAAATTCGGAATCAGCGTGCAAAAATACACCAAAATTTCCTATAGTCATATATTTTAGAGATAACATTTTTTTCGACTCTGACCACTTTTTTTTTATTTCGAGTTTTCATGAGCTCTAGTTAGCAAATTCGTGTTCTACGCACAAAAATAAGTCAGAAAATCCTATAGGGACATGATTCTGAGACACAAAAATTCGTCCAAAACCACATGGTGAAAAAGTGGTCAGTCGAAAACATTTTTATCTCTAAAAATAAATGACTATAGGAAATTTTGGTGTATTTTTGCACGCTGATTCCGAATTTCGATACGAGAGCTCATGAAAACATGAATGAAAAAAGTTAAGCTTGAAAAACCTCCAAAAAATGCAAAAATCGTACGTTTTTTGGACAAAAGTGCGGGCTTTTTTCCCCTCACTTCCGATCTTTCTGATTTAAGAGGTGGTGTCATGGTTTTTCTCAAATCACTCTTCGGTGCTTATTGGGGAGATCGGTATTAAGAAAGTTACATCACTTTTTTTTTTAGAAAACCGACAGCCCCGATCCAGCGCATGGACAAGGAATGACACAATCAACATAATAAATGTTCCCCTCTGCCTGCTCATTCGAATTCTTTTTTGGAATTGTCTTCAGCATAATTGTAAAGCGAGTTATGGCTGTTTCCCTGAGGCAATTTTGGTCGTAAATTTTGTAGTGTCCCTACTTTGACCTCAGAATACTCAAAGATGAGACAAGATAATGAAAATCGGCAAGCGCAGATTGAAAGAGAATCATTTGAAGTACTTAAGTTTTACTTTTCAGCGGAATCGGGATAACTTTTTCCTAAGTCCGCAGGGTTCTCGAAACTCTGGTGATTCCTCTCATATACAGGTACATTCTGAGAGGAGACTAGTTCGGGGATGGAAAGCTTGGGTTTGGTAAGAGGTGAAACATGACGATACAAGTCATTAATACGAGAAAGTTTCTTTCGGGTAGAGTAACGAGACCTCTTGTTGATCTCAAATAGAAGTTTCGTACTACATTCATCAAAAATGGGCCTGAAAGAGGGAATATGGATCTGAGTGAAAAGTGAGTCTCTGCGTCGGATAAGGCGAACGATGTAAGGGGTTATGAGAGGGAAGGAGGACGAGGAGTACGGTAGGGAACAAAGAGGTCGATGGCAGAATGAATGGTGGATGAAAAATGAGAATAGACAGAATCAATGTCAGGGCAGTCACGGAACAATGATAGCCAATCGATGGATAAGAGATGAGAGGAAAGGGCAGGATAGTCGACACGGGAATAGTCTCAAATCTTAGAGGGAAAAGAGGGGGAGAGGGGGGGGGGGATGATAGAGAGAAAGACAGACCAGAGTGGTCACAGGAAGGGAAAGGGGGATGACTGCGACAGTAGTGACTAGAGAGGAGTCATTCCCTACAATCCAGTCAATACATTTAGGACCACGAGGAGGGGATACATTGAAATGTGAAAGATCAGTTGATTGAATGAAAACAATAAATAGGCGATCAATAGGAGAAGGGTTAGAACTGAGAGTCAGAGTTCATCTGTGATTGTTCTTTTGTAGTTGTCCTGTTCTACCTACTCTCTCTACATGTGGAGGTGTTCTAGCAGAAGATATGGGTTTAGGAAAGACAGTTGAATTACTAGCACTTATCACTACTGTCACTCCTGATCACACTCCTGTCGTAGTGGAGACAACGGGAGAGAATACAAAGTGAGTGGATGGAGTCCATACTTACAACGGAAGTTCGCGAACTGTCGCCGAGCTTTTCAAATCTACTCGAAATACCAAACTTAGACTTGCCATAGGATACCCAAAAGCAATCTCAAAAGTAGCTAAATGTGAAGACGACGTCGTCAGAATCCAGAAACTGAAATTCGCGGATGGGATAACTACTTCTAAGCGCACTCATCCCATCAGCTCGAGTGGCCTTGTTGTAAAGTGTTCGCTTCTTAAAACGGAGGTCGCTGGTTTCATTCCATTTATGGACAATTTTTTTTGCATCTACGAAGATTTTTTTTTTATTTTGTCAATCAATCAATGTAGCATCACAGCAATAACTACCACCTCCGGGTTTCCTAATCAACGTTTCCTATACTCGACGAACTAACACGTGAAGCAGTAGGACTCATTAAAATATGAAACCTACAGCTTCGTATTTCAGGATTTATTCGGAATCGATGCCCGTACCTCGCACATTGTCAAATATGCAGAAGATTCGGTCACTGTATGTTCCCATTGGAAGGGGGCCTACTGATTCATTTGTTTATTCGTCGAGTATAGGAAACGTTGATTAGGAAACCCGGAGGTGGTAGTTATTGCTGTGATGCTACATTGATTGATTGACAAAATTTAGAAAAAAAAATCATCTTCGTAGTTGCAAAAATGATGCTAAAGGGTTTGTCCATAAATGGAATGGAACCAGCGACCTCCGTTTTAAGAAGCGAACACTTTACAACAAGGCCACTCGAGCCGATGGGATGAGTGCGCTTAAGAGAGCAGATCGGTTATTTTGAGGCATTTCCCTACCTCTCCGGCACCGTTTCTCTAGCATGAGAATCACAGTCTCATGCTTCGGTGGTAGAAGGGTCTTGGACTCGTAATAGACAAAACACTACTTATTTGTCATTCCTCCCTCGCCGCACGGAGAAGAGTGGTTTTCAAAGTAAAATGGTCGAAAATTCATATTTTTTTTACACGATCGAGATCGATCTAATTTTTCTTTTGTGATAACTTAGGGGTGCCCTGAGGCTTTAGAAAACATGTTCTGATCGATTACTGCTCAATGCGAAAATCACTTTTTTGCATCCTGATTTCGATTTTTTTGGTCAAGTAGTTCATTTTTGGCGAAACTTCCAGACCGGACTATATACATTCTGTAGCCCTTCCATTTCTGCACCGAATATAATCAAAATCTGGGAAATCGGTTATGGATGTTTTCTAAAATTATCGTTCAAAATTGAAAAACCCTCGATTTCATCCGTTTTTCGAACACAACTTTTTTCTCTGAAGCGTTCATGAACTCTAATGCCGAAATTCGGAATCTACGCGTAAATCTACGCAAGAAATTCCTATAGTCATATTCATCTGAAATTAATATTTTTTCAGGCCATTTTTGGGTCAAAAAATCGAAATCTCAGAAATATCTCACTAAAGGTGTTTCCGACGTATTTTTAGCCGTAGAATTCGAATTTTCATACTAGAGCTCACTAAAATGCGAAAGAAAAAAGTTATGCTCTAAAACTCTGAAACTTTCTATTTTTGGGTCATAACATTTTTCTTTCGCATTTTAGTGAGCTCTAGTATGAAAATTCGAATTCTACGGCTAAAAATACGTCGGAAACACCTTTAGTGAGATATTTCTGAGATTTCGATTTTTTGACCCAAAAAATGGCCTCGACCTGATCATGGAAAAGTTGAAAAAATATTAATTTCAGATGAATATGACTATAGGAATTTCTTTCGTAGATTTACGCGTAGATTCCGAATTTCGGCATTAGAGTTCATGAACGCTTCAGAGAAAAAAGTTGTGTTCGAAAAACGGATGAAATCGAGGGTTTTTCAATTTTGAACGATAATTTTAGAAAACATCCATAACCGATTTCCCAGATTTTGATTATATTCGGTGCAGAAATGGAAGGGCTACAGAATGTATATAGTCCGGTCTGGAAGTTTCGCCAAAAATGAACTACTTGACCAAAAAAATCGAAATCAGGATGCAAAAAAGTGATTTTCGCATTGAGCAGTAATCGATCAGAACATGTTTTCTAAAGCCTCAGGGCACCCCTAAGTTATCACAAAAGAAAAATTAGATCGATCTCGATCGTGTAAAAAAATATGAATTTTCGACCATTTTACTTTGAAAACCACTCTTCTCCGTGCGGCGAGGGAGGAATGACAAATAAGTAGTGTTTTGTCTATTACGAGTCCAAGACCCTTCTACCACCGAAGCATGAGACTGTGATTCTCATTGCTAGAGAAACGGTGCCGGGGGGTGATCTCAAATAACCGATCCGCTCTCTTAAAAGTAGTTATCCCATCCGCGCATTTCAGTTTCTGGATTCTGACGACGTCGTCTTCTACATTTAGCTACTTCTATTTAGAACTTGCTTTTGGTCCTATGGCAAGTTTAAGTTTGGAGTTTCGAGTAGATTTGAAAAGCTCGGCGACAGTTCGCGAACTTCCCTTGTTAGTCTGCCAACAAGATAGTCTTGATTGATACTCATAATGATAACATAGGATGGATGAAGTTGGTGAAGTGTTGGATGATCTGATATCGAACGTAGTGGCGTCTGTTGAAGGAGAGAAAGCTGTTTCACAATTCGTATGTTTATATTAATCTTCTACGAAATTGTATAATCTACTATATTGTTTAATCAAATGTAATATATTATGCAGAAAAGGAAGAAGGAAGTGGGCATGATGTATTACTCCAAGTCAAGCAGTCCTACAAAGCGTTAGTTATTTTCTTACACTCATTAGCCGTGTATTTAATCGTTTATTTTCTCTATGTGTATAGATAGTAGTGTTGTTAATTCGACTAGAATTCGTCGAGTAATTTTCGAGAATAACAATAACAACTCTCGTTTATCCGAACTATTCGGAATGGAAAGGGGGAATGATTCGAGAATAAAAGTCATTCAAGTCTTCCGAATGAAACTCATTCACGAATAAACTTGGAAACTTATTCGTGAATGCGAATCATTCGATCTAACATAGACTAATAGACAGAGGATAGACAAGTTGCAGACAAGATGATCATATGTGAGGAGTGCGGGACTTCTTGTGTTCAACAGAGAGTTCATTGGTCACCCGGTCTATCCACTCAGACTAGATTCGTTTGTCCAGAGTGCATCATGATTACGGTCAGTTGTCGATTTACGAACCAGAGGTGTGTGGCAAGAGCTTTTTTTCGGCAATCTGCATTTGCCGGAAACAGAAAACAAAACCCGGCAACTTTCGGCATGGATCAAATCAACCATTTATGCTTGCAAATGTTCATCAACAGTAAGAAAACAAAATGCTAAAACTGGTACTATAACAGTTTCGAAATTGATGCAGTTTTTCATGTTTCTATGCGCTTAAGAGAGATTTTTCATTGATGTTGGCTTGCCGCACACCCCTGGTACAAACTATTGAAATGCTGACGAACGATCATCTAAACATATGAATTGAAGGGAGTGAGTGTACCTGTTGGAATGAAATAGATGTTTACAGAAGGAGTTGATTCCGATCAAGACAACTCTGATCGTCGTTCCCAATGCAATCGCCCATCAATGGTATGAAGAGATTAGAAAACACGTGAAAGATGAAGTCAAGATTGATGTGAGTCCCTCTTATGGAATTAAATGATTGAGAGAAATAGTTGGTACTTACCATCCTTTACAGGTGTACAAGGGAGTATCAGTGGATGGATACAAACATCCTCACTATCTCAATCAGTTTGATATTGTTATCACTACGTATGATGTGATAACAAAGGAGAAGAGCTTTTTGGAGTTTCACAATCCGAGTGAGAACTGCCCCTCCCCCCTCCCCTCATCCCTCCTTTCTCAGATGAACGACTCCGTAAACGATCTTATGACATAGCGAAGTCAGCATGTACTCCTCTGTTCTCAGTTGTGTGGTGGAGGGTAACAATCCTCTCTCCTTCCATTCTCTATTTTCCTCTCCGTGTTTTAGAAAATGGAGATTACTTGGGAAGGTCAATTGAGTGTGTTATTGTAGGTGTGTCTGGACGAGTCTCAAAGAGTGCAGGGAGGATCTTCCACGATATCCATTCTGTGCAAGGGATTGGAATCACGAGCCAGATGGTCCATCACTGGAACTCCTATCTCTTCTTCTATCAAAGGTATCCACCATTTATTCACTTCCCACTCTTATACCCAATTTGTTCACTGAATGGGAACTGATTATTACTATTTGTCTCATCACACCTAGAGCGACTTAATAATGACCGAATGATTGTTTGAGATGTCTACGGACTGGTGAATTTCCTTGGATTGAATCCACTTGATAAGGAGTGGATATTCGATCAATGCCTCTATATTCCGTATATAAATAACAAGAACAGACGGCCATTAATTTTCTTCATGTCTAAGATCATGTGGAGAACAGAGAAAAAACATCTTGAGGTGAGCATCGGATAGGAGAATTGAGGGAAGTTGTGCTTGGTCTGTGGTTACGCCCGCTACCTTTGCCTTTTGTGTAGTTATTGGGGCACGGGGGCTCAAATCGGCCGGCCCCATACAAATGAATTTGCTGGGGGACCGTCCACACAGGTTTAGACTCCAGCAAATATCTCTCAAAAAATGAACAGAGTTAACCCTCGAGCTTTGACTCGGACGAAAGAGGCGGAGGGAGAGAGCACGCGACGGGGTGGAAACGCGCGTGAGAGGGGACGAAGAGAGGAGAGTAGTCGCGAGAGCACGGCCTCTTAATCGACAACATAAGACAAACGGAAAATGTCGCCGCCCATCAGGGGAAATCAGGAAATACGAGCGGGCTTTCAATCACCATACAGTATTTTCAGGTTGCCTGATTATCAATTTGAACGTTGGTCTCATAGCGATGTACCCTGATTTCAGATTTCAGTTCGCGATTCCCAGCTTTGCGCGGTGCAAACACCCTGATTTTCAATTAGTTTTTCTATTTTTAGCGACCGAATCGAGAACTGAGATTGAAAATCAGGGATGATTTTTCGGCTCGTCGCGGTTCTTGTCAACCAAAGTGATAATCAGGCAACTTCAACTCGATTTTGTAGTTTGTAGTTCTCGACGTTTTCTTTTGTCCTATGTCGGCGCTCCGGATGCCGTGCGAGAGGGAAGAGAGGAGAGCCATTTTCTATCCCGTCGCGTATAGAGAGCACTACCTATAGAAAAGCTTTAGGGACCACCGAACCGGAAATTTGAAAAACAGATCCGGGAAAGGCTGTGTGACTGCGTGAGAAACGTCGAAAAGCGCGCGAATTCAAATAACAAACGTAAAATCTACATTTTCCCGATTTTATTGATGACAAAAGCATGCACCTCTCCAATTTTGTACTGACTGTCGAGAGCAGCTCCCTCAAAAGACACAAAGCATAAAAAATTAAATATTCGCTTAAGCGGTCTTGTGGAATATTGGCAGACAACATGCCCATTCTGTGAATTGAACTCTTTTTTATTATATTGCAATCGCTCATTGATGTGCACCTCTTCAGTTTCCTAAGTTAGATGTTGTGCGATCTCTCGATGGTGAGCGTGTAATATTCAAGACAGCCTTCGTATTTGTTAATAATTACTCAAGCAATATTTCTCCATTTAGAAGACTCAAGAAAAATAAAAATAAATATATTTCAAAATCGAAAAACATGACAAACTGACAAGTAATGACCCAGCGAACTGGTCACTACACCACAAGGGGTGGGGCTAAAATGATAATGTCATGATTCGACATCCCTGATTGCCTCATAGCAACGAAAACCGGAATTTTAGGAAGAGTTTCCAATTTTACGTGGTGGTCCCTAAAGAGCTTCCATTTTCGAATCGTAAACTGAGCGATGTGATAGACCGTTAACTACGGTAGGTAAAGTGCGGGAAATATTTTGAACATTATTTCCGTGACGGAGTTTTTATGCTCCACGGAGGGATCACCGGCGAATGTGAAATTTACGGCTCTGACGCGCGAAACCCTTGCGTCGCGTAATCATGGAATGATTATATTACAGTACTGTTTTCAAATTAGCGAGATAATTTACGATTTTGTACGCGATGAAGAGCTTAGCCAACCCCGTTCCATGATATCAACTTAGATTTGCAAAAATAATTAAAAATAACTAGCTAAACGGCTGAGAAAAATTGAGTTATCGAAAACAGTTTATTGAGATACAATCAGTAAACTCACCTCGTAAAGCTTCGCTCTTTTTTGCTATGTGTGAGGGGTTCTAGAAACTCTCGAAATAGTGGGGTACGGGTAGTGCACGAAATAAAATGAATGAGAATATCGACAAAACAATAATAAAATTTGAATTTTTACTATGTTTAGTGGATTTGTGATGTTGCGTGTGATTTGGATCCCTCGACGGTTTATCGCTTGAACATCTTTTCGCGATTCGTCCTTTTACGCTGACTGACCCGTCCGTGGCTCCCCAACTAACCTCGTGTGGGGTGTTTCAAAAGTCCTGTCTCCGTTTTTCTTTTAATGATTACAAGATAACCGTGAGACGGAATATCCATCTCTCAGTGGTTACTAGTGTAGGTACCCCGGTACTAATTTATTCAACTTCGATTAGATCATGTGCTTGCCTTGTGGTGACGCAATAACAGAAAATACCATGTTTTCGACCTTATTTTCGATTTTTTATAACTCAGAGGCGGTTGATCATCTGAAGCCGAAACACATACCGTATTACTAATAGGTATCATCACAGATGAAATACAGGGTGCTAGAATCCATGGCCGAGTGGTTAAGGCGCATACAAGGTATGATCGCGAGGTTGGGGGTTCGAATCCCACCATGTGCAAACACTTTTGCCAAGACATGAGGGGTTGTGCTTGGGTTATCCTAGGCTTTTGCTCAACCTTCAGTACTTGGCGAAAGTGTTTGCACATTGCGGGACTCGAACCCCCAACCTTGTCTGCCTTGTCCGATCATACCTTGTCTGCGCGTTAACCACGGCCAGGGATCCCAGACATTATTTTAGCACCCCTATTTCATCTGTGGGTATCATATTTTTAAATAAAATTATCAAAGTAGAAATATTTTTCGCTATATCAGAACTAAGCCAGAATATTTGGAAATCGTGATCATTTTGGGGGTCGAATTCTAAGATTACTATTTTTACCCCCATTGATTAGTCTTAAGTGGTGATAGTTTAACGTTTTGAATTATTTCCAAATATTTTAATCCATTCCCGGCATCGATATCTGAAAAAAAATTGAAAAATGTGTGGGAAATGGCAAGTTTCGTAGTGATGATGCAATGAGAGTTGGGAAGCCGGAATGGCACGCATATTGTGTGTTGCCCACTCCTCACTTGCTTGATACAATAAACTGATTTTTATCTACTCAGAAAACGGAGTACGGAGTTTTTAAACGAAAACTGAAAAGGGGCGTTTTTAGTGTGGTCTGGTCTACATAATGTAGTTCTTCGAAATTACAATGAGCTGATTGGCTCAAGTGCTGAAACAGAAGATCACTGGTTACTCAATCCATCGCCGCTTAGTTTGGATTAGGGTTGGCTATTCGGGGTTAACGGGTCCGTTATCCCGCGTCCTCTCTCGCGCAGAGGATTGCGGGCCCGATACGAGCGCGCTTCTCTATTCTCTATTATCTACCTTCAAGGGGAGAGGAGGGGGAGGGTAGCGGGCCCGCTACGAGCCCGCTACGTTTAGGAAAGAGGAGGGAGTTCCGAATTTGCGCCCGGATGGATTGAGTAAGATATTTTCATGAATTTCCGTCTGTCATCTCTCAACACAGATTGGTTTGTAATCATTATTTGCAAAATACGCAACCCCTCCTTTCTCCTAAACGTAGCGGGCGTAGCGGCCCCGCTACCCTCCCCTCCTCTCCCCTTGAAGGTAGCGGGCCCGTAATAGAGACGCGCGCTCGTAGCGAGCCCGCTATCCCGCAATCGTTTAGCCAACCCTAGTTTGGATGCGCTAAGTTTCCTGACAGTTGAAAAAATTTATTTAAAAAAAATAAACGACAGGACTTTTGAAACACCCTCATATCATTTCTTAGAAAATGAAAGGCATTAAAAAAATTTTAAACATTATTTTGACAGGCAAGCAAGAGTCGTGTGATTTCTCATGTGGAAATGGTGTCTCTTTCTCCGATGGAAGAACGAATGTACTCGGATCTACTGGCTAGATGCAAGGAGAAGGTGAGACGAAACATTATTGATGGATATTGATAGGATATATAGTTACAAGGTTAGGCACGTTCCTATCCATCTAGGAATATTTCCAACATTATGAGTGGTGGTGAGACATTTGTGATAATCAAAAATGGGAAAATGCTACTTCGGAAACGGACGTTTGTGAAACTTGACTCTGTAAATACATTTTCTCGAAATCATCTTGTGAGTATCGTGTTCTCCTACTTTATTTGTAATAATAAAAAAAGAACATATAATTTAGTCATGCGAGAATAGATTAAGTGCGTGATCAGGGCTCCGCGCTAAAAAAAAAAACTCCCAAATGGCACGACGGTTTCATATTGAGCAAAACGCTACCTTCGAAACGTTTGTCGCGAATCGCAAACTGAACAGGGAAGTCGTGCTAAGTAGGGATCCTCAAGGAAAATTAACGCATCGTGCTAAAAATCGGTTTCGCGTTTCATTGAACTACGCAGGCGTGCTGGACATAAGAACAATAAAAAGAAAAAAATAGTTTAGTAAAAAATTATCGAAAACGGAGAGGTCAATCCAAGTTCCGCCCACTCGCAGTTTTTGACGCACGCAGCGCGTTCATTTGAACGCGTCGCGTGCGTTGTTCCTCGGGTAAGAAATTTAGATTCTGTCAATATTTAATAATTTCAAACTTATATCATAGATTGCGGAATAATGATGAGCATTAAGAGATTTAAGTAATTTCCAGAGGTTCATATCCCTTTTAAGTCAAAACTCAGTCGATTCCAAACTACCGTAACCCAAGGCCGAGCACAATCAATATTTCAACTAGTTTTACTTCAGTAAAATACTCCTTTCTCTTTCTCGTACAGGTCCTGGTATGTTCAACATAACTGTCAATCATAGAACCAATAAGTTGTATCGATACCATCATTCACAATTAAAGAATCCTAAAGAAGATCACGACGTTCTGGTTCTGATAATAGTAGTAGAAAGGTTAAACGACGATGTAGTATCAACTGAGAACAGATACTAATGCATACAACAATCACAATAGTCATTCGATAATTTTTATCTGTAATGTACTCTCAACAAAGACACTAAAAGCAGTCCTACAGTATCGACGGTAAGTGTAAGTGTAAATGAATCCAAATTTCGATATTAGAGCCCATGATATCATGAACGAAAGAAGTTAAAATTCAGCAACTTTCAAAGTCGGTTACTTTTTCGACATAATGACCTTGGAATTTTGGCTGCCGCTGGTATCCAAATGCTCTAAAAAGTTGGGAATCGTATATTCCAAGGATATGCTACCATCGCGTCTTGGAATGACATTTGAACAAAAATCGCTGTCAAAACTCTGAATATCCAAAATACGGTTACGTGAAAAAGTGAAAATTCGTGTCCTGCGGTCAAATTAAGAGCTATCCTTATCAAACTATGGGGATCACCAGGAATTATCATAAGGATCATTTTGAACTTTTGAACGAGTCTCTAGCACGTCAATGAACGAAAATCCATTTTTTCGGGACTTATTTTTGAGCCAAGGTGCAATTAAGTAGCAAATTTTAAAAAATTTCCCTGGGTAGCCCTTCGACTTGTCTAAATACTCAAAAAGTTTGGTGAGCAGCGAAAAATCCATGTAAGATTTACAATGGTTTGAAAAAGTATTGCTTGATTGCGTCATCACTACGCAACAACCAGGGAGTTCTGTGATATCCCAATGGCATATTCCTAACACACGATGGATGTGCTGTGACATGCCAAAGTTTGAGCCAGAAATCTATCATGAGTCAAAAGTTATAAACGATTGAAAAAGGTGCCCATCACTTACCGTCGATACTGTACCTCCCTTTCAAATAATAGAGATTGATGCACATTTTCAACGAAGATTCATCACACGTTGACAACCGATTATATGAAACCCCAGAGCAGAATAAATGCCAGTAACAAGAAGAAAGTTACGGCGAAAACAAAATTTATAAAAGAGGTCACAGTTCAAGTGTTCTCAAATTGGTCGAAAAAATTTTGCAAGCTTACATTTTTATGTGAGAGATTCGCATAACAGTGGGTGATACTGTGAAAAAAACGAATAGAATCCATGCTCGGGAATAGGCATATGAATGCATTGAGACAGAACACTAGAGAAGACATTGAAGACACTAGGATGACTACAGCAAAAATATGACAATCGCGATTTTCTCCAAACTTTAATAGAATATTTGTAACAATGTCATCATCCGTTTATGAAAAATTTACGACAGGACGGCTGGGAAATATAAAATATTCACTGATCGTATACTTCAGACGGCCATAACTTCAGTAAGAATTTTTATCTTGCTGATCTTTTAACGTGGTGAACTCACACAACACTGGGGTATAGCAAGAAAAAATATTTTTTAAAAATAAGCTCGATAGTAGAAGGAGTAATCGAATCGAAAAATCGTAATCGAAAAATCTAATTTACTCTGAACATACCTTAATTCGATTGAAAATAGCAAAAACCTGATGATCACGATCTTCTCTAAACTTGGCCCCAATACGTATGTCGATGTCGATGTCGATGTCCTTATAAGGTTCATAAGAAGTTTACGAATAAGGGGAATATCGCGTGAAGATGGTGCTCGAAAAACATGGTTTTGGAAAAAATATTGATCCAGATTAGAGAGAATAGCAAAAAAACTGATAATCAGAAACTTCTTGAAAAGATGAGAAAGCGATAGGCGATAGATTTCAATCCTAATGAAAATAAAATTAGCGATGAGGCAAACGTCATTAATCAATAATCGCGTAAAGATCAAAATTGGCCGTGAAAATTTGAATTCGCGCAATTGGGAAAACACACCATAAGAGCACACTAAGCCAACGTATTATTCCCGGTTTTTGGGTACGGCTCTCAACCTTGACGGTCCCTACGTGCTAAGAGATCTTGGAGAGCGCTCTACTGTCTCTAAGCGCGAACTAACTTTTTTCTCGTTCTACTGTTGCGTAATTTACAAAACATCGTATAAAAAATTCGAAGTAGTTGTTTTCTCCAGTTTTATCATTCTTCTGGGGGGTACATCGCCATTGGCTATTTTTCAAGCACAAAAATAAGTCACAGGGTCCTGTAGTTGACTGACAACTTAACACTTTCCTCGGCGCGTTTCGGAAAACTGACCCAGCTTAGGGACAACCAAGTAAAATTTTAAACTAACTCTAAAAAAATTTTTCAATTTGCATTTGGGTAATCGGAAGTGCAGAATTCATTAAAGTTACTCAGATTTTCATGAAAAAAATACATCAGCGCGTTCTGACCTACCCGTCTAAGCCCTGCCCCTCTCGGTGCAGTCACGCACGAAATCAGTTCGGTTCGGTGGGTCATGGCATGGTCAGCAGGCCACCTTTTGCGAATTTCAAACATTTTTAATTTAATTTTTCTTGACAGCTTGAAATAAAATGTCGCCTTCGGACTGATAATTGATCAATACATTGTTCATTTTCTTTGTGTGAAGGTGTCAGTCAGGACAAACGTGCGCAAGGTATACGGTATCCAAAAGTTTAACCGCGGGCAGTAGTGAATTTAACTGAATCTATATTTCTAATGCGCATATTTCGTACTCCAATGAATGGTCTAAACAAACGCAATACATAAAATATATGAATCGATCAACTAAGAGCTTTATTTGCGCGTTCTTTCTTGAACCTTCAGCACCCGATTTGATAAGGTTTGCGTAATACAATTTTTCTAATTTTTGGCATAGACGTCGGTTTCCGCTCATAGAATAAGTAGAGTAAAAAGTGGAATGGGTCATCACGGAATTAATTCCCTAGCTGATAAAAACGTCAAGTGCTGAGATTGGAAAGCGAAATTTAGCATGTTTGCGTAGAGACCGCGGAGTGTGCTCGTTGAGGGATTTTGTGCTGCGTATTCGAAAAAGTCGCCCAACCACACCACAAACGCGCTTCAGTTTTATCGATTTTTCGCATCTTTATTTAGTTTGAAAATATTTTCAATGATTGCAATGCATACTTCAGATCTCTGTTAGCACGGCGCGATACTTTGTTTGCTTCAAATGCGCTCGCAGTGCTCGCAAATGCAGCTCAAAATTGGAAGCTGCATTTTGACCTATCAGTTGCTTATATGGAATGCCGCCGCTTAGGTTTATATTCACAATTATTCTGAATACACGCGCGATACTTTCGATGCACGGCTCTAGAAGTTGAGTCGGAACTGATTTATTGGGCAAAAATGGTCGAAAACACGTTATTTTTATCTACTATGACCGAGATTCTTTTATATCGAATGCCGCCGCTTAAGTTTATTTCTCCTATTATTCTAGGAAACCTCACGATTGTTTTGATGCTGAACACAATTCTGGATATTTAGTCGGAAGAGAGTTCTATAGCTTCGAAGTCAGCGAACCTAAAATTTCATAATTCATCATTTTCTGGAATATACAATGAGTTTGCCGGCAAACTTCTCTCATGCCTACTCTCTTATACATAATATTGGGGTGTCCCAAAAGTCTTGTCGCCGTTTTTCTTTTTATTATTTAAAGAGAACCGTAGGTCGCAATATCTCTCACTCGTTGTTAATAAGTGCAAGTACTCCTGCACTAATTTATTAGACTTCGATTAGATCATGAGATTGCCTAATGGTGAAGGAATAATGTGAAATGTATGTTTTTCGACCTTGTTTTAAAATATTCATAAAACAGAGGCGGTTGACATTCCGAAGCCCAAACAAATACCATAGTAGAAGTAGGAATCAGACTTTTAAATGCAATTTTCGAACTAAAAATATCGCTTGAGAACTCAGAAATAATCAAGAATATGTGAAAATCATGACCATTTTTCAGGTCGATTTTTGAGTTATCTATTTTTACCCCCTTCGATTGCGCTCTAATGTTAATTTTTCAAAGTTTTGATTTATTTGTAAATATTTTGAACGATTTTCCGAATCAAATTCGAAATTTTTTAGAATAATGTGTGGGACATGGCAAGTTTCATAGTGATGATGCAATTCGAGAAGGGAAGTCGGAATGGTGCGCATATTGAGTGTGGATCACTTCCTATTAAACTGATTTTTATCTATTCTAAAAAAGGAGAACGGTTTTTTTGAACGAAAACTGAACGTGGGTGTTTTTAGTGTGGTCAGTTCTACATACCGTAGCTCCTCGGAATTGTAATGATTTCACTGGCTCAAGTATTGAAACAGAAGGTCAATAGTTACTTCATCAATCGCCGCTTAGCAGGATTCGATAAGGCTCTTTACAGTTGAGAAAATATTTTTCAAAAAAAACGACTGGATTTTCAATAGTATAACTTATTACACTGCCAATCAAATACAATCGGTGTAAAACGCTGAAAATAATTTTTAAAACAAAGGAAACGTTGTTGGTTATAACTTTGACACGACTCTACACAAGAAAGTATTACTGTGGTCCGTTCAAGCCACTATTTTTATTAATTGCTCTAGTTTGTTTATTTAATAATTTTAAAATATATTTTTGTTCGTATTCGATTCAGCAGCAACGAATCCATAGGGAAAATTGGACGGAATGATCCTACTATTTTTCTGAAGATACCCCTCTGCGGTCTCTATGTTTGCGTAATACGATTTTTGAATTATTTTTTCTGCGATTCGTTGATATCAGAGCATCATATTTATCTAAAAACTGGAATGGGGCATCTCGAAGTATTCGAAAAATCTGGGGAAAACATATTTACAGTGTGACTTGGAATTCTCGCATTTCGACGTTTCCCACACCATGACACGACCTTTGCCGGCTCTCATTTTAGAATTCCCGGTGCCGGGTCCCTAGACCCAGCTTGAACATTTCTTGAACTGTCTTAATTGATTGTTTTGAAGTTTATGGTTTAAATACAGAGTGCTTTCACTAAATCTGGCACGCTGAAGAATCTGAAAACACTCATGAAATTATATTTAAGCTATTTTGAAAAACAAGCATTCAAAAACGCGTCGCGTGTTACTGTACCGCAGCGCATAGAACCTTACAAGGGAATGTTCACTGGGCACCGTAAAATTATGGTGCGAGACCTATTGGACCTCAATAGTGACCCTATGTGCATCATGAATTTTTTTAAATGTTTTCAAAAAGTGCCCATATTGATCTACCATGGAGAAAATCGATAATAGTTTGGTCCAAAAGTTAAAATCGCAGAACCAAATTCTTATAGGTTTTCCTGACGTATTTTCGCTCGTAGAATTCGATTTTTTATACTAGAGCACACAAAAATGCGAAAGAGTTATGTTCGAAAAATATCGAATTTCCTTGTTTTTTGATCATAACTTTTATCATAACGCATTTTTGTGTGCTCTAGTATAAACAATCGAATTCTACGAGCGAAAATACGTCAGGAAAACCTATAAGAAGTTGGTTCTGCGATTTTAACTTTTGGACCAAAATATGACCTATTATCGATTTTCTCCATGGTATGGGCAATATGGGCATTTTGAAAACATATTCGTGATGCACATAGGATCACTATTGAGGTCCAATAGGTTTTACGATGCCCAGTGAACATTCCCTTGTTAGCTCGGGAAGGTAACGCGGATACTGCCGTGAATGGAATTTTTACTTAAAATGTTTTACCACCTTATGAGTGACTAGAGAACTCCATGAAATGAATCTTGTCACTAGACAAAAAAAACTAAAAAAAAAAAAAAAAAAAAAAGCTTCTAACTGCGTGAGTTCGTAGTACTCGACGAGTAACGCTCAGGCGCCACGGCTTTAGTGTTGTAGCGCTAAATGGCTCAAGTTCCAAGAAACTACCGTAACTGAACGCACTTCGTCTTTTCACGTTTGATCTGATCGTGTGACATCTAAAAATCCATATTCATGTGGCCGCATACTTCTCTTTTAATCACAATCTGTTTGCAACCTATTGAGTGCATTAGGTTACGATAAATTCTTGGAACTAAGGCCATGAATGATGAAATAATAATTATCATCTGCCTACTAAGCATGGAACTAGTTTGTTTAGGTGGTGGATGTAGTGAGAGATATCTCAGTGAATACTCGATTGAGTGGAATATCCCGTCAACTTCGCTCTAAACTTCTTGGTGCTCTCTCTCGAGTGGAACTCTTCCTTCTCACGAGTTTGAGTGGTGATAGGAGATTGAGAAGAATGAACGATAATGGAAATGATAACGATGATCATTTCAAATTATCCAGTTTCCACGTAAGTATTCTACTGTTTTCCAATATTAATTGGAATGGAATCCCCATTGAAGATGTTCACTCCTGAGAGTCTCTTTCGTCGATTGTTGAGTGAGAAGAAGAGAATGGTGACTAGAGAACAGAGAGAAGTTGTCATGCGCATGAATGGTCAGTCTCATAGAAAGGGATCAGGGGGAGGGGGGGGGGGGGGTACCAGAATGAATATGAAATGGAATGTTTATGAATTCTCTTCAGGCATCGCGGCTATCTTGTGGTACCAAGGACACTACGAGCAATCACTCTCCTGTTATGCCAAGGTATGTCTCATCGAGCCTTTCTCATTATCTTGTTATTTAGTAATTTGTTGAGGCATTGAATTTGATGCTTTCGACGAGGTCTCTCAATAGGAAACTAGACCAGCCCGATGCAGTTGTGTTCACAGTGAGTGATGATGGAAGAGAATAGTGAACACGTTATTGATTATAGTCGAGAGAGATGTGTGATGAGAAGGGAGATGATAAAGAGAAGGATGAAAGAATAGAAGGAAAACCACTCACATGCGATTCATTGCAATTCGTCCATATATATCGGTTAGTCATCCCCCCTCCCTAGGGTTGGCAATTTGATTCTTCTGTGATTCTGAGAATCAGTTGATTCTTCGAGGTGTAACTCGGCTCAGGCTAAAGCTATCGACTTGAAATTTTCTGAGCACACTTATTCCTACTATCACTCCCTATATACTAAATTACAACGCGATTGAAGCACTTTGGGGTTTCCATTTCATTTTGGCTTTTCAAATAATCATCTGATTCTTCGCCGATCCGAGGGGTCTACCATTTGAGAATCATTCCATTCTTTACCGCGCGGGAGGGAGCTGTCGTTTCGGAATCAAAATGCCAACCCTACCCCTCCCCATGGTCTCTCCCCCCTCCATATTTTCCTACAGGAATGTGCAATGGCTGTTGACTAGTCGTCCTGAATTAGCAGATAAGAATAATCTGGATATGAGAGAGATCACTCCACTCTTCCATCAGGTATCCACCACCTTCCCCCTCGATCCATTCCGGTCCATTTTTTCGTCTCCTTTTCAACCTAATTTCTCAAGGCGTGGCGAACATATTGTCGTATCGAGGAGTCGATGTACAGAGAGAAAGAATCGGAATGGCAGAGAGTGAGGGATGGAGTCAAGAACCAGCATACAAAGGTGGTGTCGAGTAAAATTATATTATTAAAATATTATTATTATTATTATTATTATTATTATTAAAATATGACAAGATGATCTCGATCATTTCTACTTGTGTGATATCCCATTCTCCTTGAGATATCAACTGCCTTCAAATGGATTGACAAACTGTCTAGTATTGCTGATGGAATGAAGAATTCAGAAGGGCAAGATATAATAAATTTCGAATTGAATGTGGAGAGAAGAGTGGGGTAGGTAGAGACCGATCGATGCCACGCAATACACAATGTGCGAATGCGCACACATTTTGCAGTATTCGATTCTCGAATTTACGCGTGATGAGTGGATGGATGAAGAATCAGTTGAGTATAGTGGATAGTCTCTCACACGATATCATTGAACTCATTGACCGATGCATCGAGGTAACAATGCCATTCTAATTGTTGATATTCATCAGCCATAAGGGGTGAGGGGGGGGGGGGGGTCTACACAGCATACATACAGTATCGATAATAAGTCTTGGCTCACTTTTTCAATCTTTCATAACTTTTGACTCACTTGAGATTTCTGACTCAAACTTGGACATGTAGTACTACACCCATCGTGTGTTAGGAATATGCCATTGAGATATCAGGGAACTACCTGGTTGTTGAATAGTGATGACGCAATCATGACATGTTTTTTCCTGGCGGACTTTAAGCTCGATGAATTTTCGTTCAGCCTTCCTGCTTTGTGTGATGATAGAAGGCCTCAATACCTTTTCGATGAAAACATGTACTCTTGGGAGGATGAAGTACAGTGGCTTTAAACTGCCTCAAACTAGGGATCCCGAAAAAAAAGGATTTTCGTTCATAGACATGCTAGATGCTCGTTCAAATGCTCAAAATGATCCTTACCACAATTCCTGACGATTCACAAAGTTTGATAACGATAACTTTTAATTTGCCCTCAGGGAACGAATTTTTCACTTTTTCACATTCTTTTTTCTCCCTATTTTGGATGATCACAGTTCCAAGGCCGATTTTTGTTCAAATGTATTTCCTGGTTAGGTTAGTTGCAAATCCATGGAATATTCGATTCCCAACTTTTTAGAGCATTTGGATAACTTTCCTGCCCGCGGCAACGGAAAATCCGAGGTCAATTGATTTTCAACCCAAAAAAAATTACCATGATACCCCCATCATTAGTCGAAAAAATTGTCTCTCAATACTTCCTGACTCATTTTTTTCTGGTATATATTTGTGTGCTGAATCCGAATTTTGTTACGAGAGCTCATGATATTGTATCATTAAGAGACCGTCTCGGTTATTTTGGACCACCCCCCGGAACCGGTGCGCTAGCAATGAGAACCAGGGGCTCATTCTTGAGTGTCAAGAGGGTCTTGGTCCCGTATTTCACAAACCGTCACTTGTCTGTGGTTACTGCCTCTACGAGGGGAGAAATGATAATTTCAATGAAAAATGGTCGAAAAAAAAATTTTTTTCAACCATTCAGAATAGACCCATTTTATCTTTTGCGTTAATTTAGAGGTGCCCTGAGGCATAATATCCGTTCAGATTGAGTACAACTCATTGCGAAAGTCACTTTTTGCCTCTTCATTTCGGATTTTTGGGTCTAGTGGCACATTTTTGGCGAAACTTCCAGATCGCACTATATACATTTCGTAGTCCATGCTTCGATATTTATTATCGTCGCGCTCATTCATTCTCTCCGAATCCACTCCGAGATAAATTAAGTCCGAAAAAGGTCGTTTTGGTACAATAAAAATTTCTAACTTTTTTCTTTCTCTGTTTCATAAGCTCTAATGCCGAAATTCAAATTCTACGCGCCAAACTACGTAAGAAAATACTACATTCAGATTTTTCTGAGATGAAAATTTTTCAACTTTTTTCATGACCCGAGGGTCATGGTCGTTTTTGGGTCAAAAAGTCGAAATCTCAGAACTATATGACTGTAGGTGTTTCCGGCGTATTTTCACTCGTTTCATCAAAGAAAAAAGTACGTTCTTGTAGTTGTTTCGGATGTATTTTGCGATGAAAATAACGAAAAACATAGTTTGGAAGTGGCAAGACGTCGATAAAAAGTCGAAAACTGAAAATTTCGTTACTTTTTGGTCATCCTGAAAAATAATTTTAGCCATCCGCATTTTTTTATTGCATATTTGGATTCTACGTGCAAAACTACCCCGCGTGTTATATTTTCACGGCAATCGGAATGTGGGCCCGGAATCTGAAGCTTCCCGCACGAGGCTCTCTTGGAGGCTAGCGAGAGAACGATGTCAAGAGATTTCGAAATTTCAAAACGATATAGTCACTTTTACGTCATATTTGTTTCTCATTTATCGTTTTAAATCATTTATGTTGATTTTAGGGGGTTATTATATCGATAAACCCCGAAAAAAATGAGAAATCGAAAAATCACTTTTTTTAAATCTCAAAATTTCAAAAATTCATAAGTCATGTCTCTGAGCATCAAATAATGCATTTGCAACGTAAAATCAATCGAATACGAGGTATGAACAATATCTGATAGTTATAGCCTATTTGCGAATATTTTTTGAAATTGTCATTTTTCGGTTATCAAATTATCCAGAAATTTTTTGACCAAAACTTTTTCTTAAGAAACCGCCTCAAAAGCTCGGATCTTGTTCATAACTCTTATTCGAATGATTTTCCGTTGAAAATGCACTATTTGAAGCTCAGATACATGACTTATGAAATTTTGAGATTTTGAAAGTGATTTTTCGATTTTTCACTTTTTTCGGGTTTAATCGATATAATAACCCCCTAAAATCAACATAAATGATTTAAAACGATAAATGAGATACAAATATGATGTAAAAGTGACTGTATCGTTTTGAAATTTCGAAATCTCTTGACATCGTTCTCTCGCTAGCCTCCAAGAGCCTCGTGCGGGAAGCTGCAGATTCCGGGCCCACATTCCGATTGCCGTGAAAATATAACACGCGGGGTAGTTTTGCACGTAGAATCCAAATATGCAATAAAAAATGCGGATGGCTAAAATTATTTTTCAGGATGACCAAAAAGTGACGAAATTTTCAGTTTTCGACTTTTTATCGACGTCTTGCCACTTCCAAACTATGTTTTTCGTTATTTTCATCGCAAAATACATCCGAAACAACTACAAGAACGTACTTTTTTCTTTGATGAAATTTCGGACTTTTTTTGGGACAACTCTGGCATTTCCCGGAGGGTGCACCCCAACCTCTCATATTGGGCCAGCTATCAGCTCTAGGTATGGGGACTTCACCCTGAACTTATTGGCATAGGTTGCAAAAAAGTCATCCGTCGACCCCTCTCGAAAGCTTCATTTTACCGTGGAACGGCTCTTAAGAGACACTCCACGTTATTGTGGAAAGGGTCCACGGATGGATGAAAATTCGATACTCCATATTTTTTTCTCAGAATAGGGGTCTCGAGTGCTGATCGCCGCAACCACTAACTAAGGTCTCAGGTCGACTTTGGCGGACTTACAGTAACCCACAGTTTTTGGGTCGAAAAAGTCACCATCTCAAAAGTACAGTAGCCTCGGAAAGTCACCGGACACTTTTTCTTTCTTTCATATAGGGAGGGATTCTAATTTTCAGCCATCCGTGAGCCTCTGTACAAGTGTACCGAAATACCGTGGACGGTCTCTTAAAAATATCCGATTTTGAAAATCGATTGACCTCGGATTTTCGGTTGCCGCGGGCAGGAAAGTTATCCAAATGCTCTAAAAAGTTGGGAATCGAATATTCCATGGATTTGCAACTAACCTAACCAGGAAATACATTTGAACAAAAATCGGCCTTGGAACTGTGATCATCCAAAATAGGGAGAAAAAAGAATATGAAAAAGTGAACAATTCGTTCCCTGAGGGCAAATTAAAAGTTATCATTATCAAACTTTGTGAATCGTTAGGAATTGTCGTAAGGATCATTTTGAGCATTTGAATGAGTTTCTAGCATGTCTATGAACGAAAATCCTTGTTTTTTTCGGGATCCCTAGTTTGAGGCAGTTTAAAGCCACTGTACTTCATCCTCCCAAGAGTACATGTTTTCATCGAAAAGGTATTGAGGCCTTCTATCATCACACAAAGCAGGAAGGCTGAACGAAAATTCATCGAGCTTCCGCCAGCAAGTCCGCCAGGAAAAACCATGTCACGATTTCGTCATCACTACAGTCAATATAAAATAAAGTGAACCGTTTATTATAAGTTATAATAAATTATAATAATTCTTATAAAACAACGATAACTAAGCGGAGAATGGATGAATCGAGCTGAAATTTTCAGAGAACACGTTTTTCACATGCCACTTCAAAGTGACATTCTTGAAAATTCGAAATTTCAAAATTTATTTTTCTCGACCAAAAATATTGATAATCATATTGGTCGTAAGTTAGTTCTTTGTTGTTTTCTCGAGGTCTAATGTTGAAATTCGGTTTCAGCATGTGAAAATACGACAGAAAACCCACTTTTTGGTAGTTCTGACATTATGACATTTTCGCCTCTGGAATGAGAAAAAAGCTCAAAAAAGTAAAAATCTCAAAATCTCTTCAGTAAATACTTTTTAGTCGTATTTTCACATGCTGAAACCGAATTTCTGCATTAGACCTCGAGAAAACAACAAAGAACAAAGTTACGACCAGTATGAGTATCAACATTTTTGGTCGAGAAAAATCAATTTTAAAATTTCGAATTTTCAAGAATGTCACTTTGAAGCGGCATGTGAAAAACGTATTCTCTGAAAATTTCAGCTCGATTCATCCATTCTCCGCTTAGTTATCGTTGTTTTATAAGAATTATTATAATTTATTATAACTTATAATAAACGGTTCACTTTATTTTATATTGACTGTATGCAACAACCAGGTAGTTCCCTGATATCCGAAACAACTACAAGAACGTACTTTTTTCTTTGATGAAACGAGTGAAAATACGCCGGAAACACCTACAGTCATATAGTTCTGAGATTTCGACTTTTTGACCCAAAAACGACCATGACCCTCGGGTCATGAAAAAAGTTGAAAAATTTTCATCTCAGAAAAATCTGAATGTAGTATTTTCTTACGTAGTTTGGCGCGTAGAATTTGAATTTCGGCATTAGAGCTTATGAAACAGAGAAAGAAAAAAGTTAGAAATTTTTATTGTACCAAAACGACCTTTTTCGGACTTAATTTATCTCGGAGTGGATTCGGAGAGAATGAATGAGCGCGACGATAATAAATATCGAAGCATGGACTACGAAATGTATATAGTGCGATCTGGAAGTTTCGCCAAAAATGTGCCACTAGACCCAAAAATCCGAAATGAAGAGGCAAAAAGTGACTTTCGCAATGAGTTGTACTCAATCTGAACGGATATTATGCCTCAGGGCACCTCTAAATTAACGCAAAAGATAAAATGGGTCTATTCTGAATGGTTGAAAAAAATTTTTTTTTCGACCATTTTTCATTGAAATTATCATTTCTCCCCTCGTAGAGGCAGTAACCACAGACAAGTGACGGTTTGTGAAATACGGGACCAAGACCCTCTTGACACTCAAGAATGAGCCCCTGGTTCTCATTGCTAGCGCACCGGTTCCGGGGGGTGGTCCAAAATAACCGAGACGGTCTCTTAATGATACAATATCATGAGCTCTCGTAACAAAATTCGGATTCAGCACACAAATATATACCAGAAAAAAATGAGTCAGGAAGTATTGAGAGACAATTTTTTCGACTAATGATGGGGGTATCATGGTAATTTTTTTTGGGTTGAAAATCAATTGACCTCGGATTTTCCGTTGCCGCGGGCAGGAAAGTTATCCAAATGCTCTAAAAAGTTGGGAATCGAATATTCCATGGATTTGCAACTAACCTAACCAGGAAATACATTTGAACAAAAATCGGCCTTGGAACTGTGATCATCCAAAATAGGGAGAAAAAAGAATGTGAAAAAGTGAAAAATTCGTTCCCTGAGGGCAAATTAAAAGTTATCGTTATCAAACTTTGTGAATCGTCAGGAATTGTGGTAAGGATCATTTTGAGCATTTGAACGAGCATCTAGCATGTCTATGAACGAAAATCCTTTTTTTTCGGGATCCCTAGTTTGAGGCAGTTTAAAGCCACTGTACTTCATCCTCCCAAGAGTACATGTTTTCATCGAAAAGGTATTGAGGCCTTCTATCATCACACAAAGCAGGAAGGCTGAACGAAAATTCATCGAGCTTAAAGTCCGCCAGGAAAAAACATGTCATGATTGCGTCATCACTATTCAACAACCAGGTAGTTCCCTGATATCTCAATGGCATATTCCTAACACACGATGGGTGTAGTACTACATGTCCAAGTTTGAGTCAGAAATCTCAAGTGAGTCAAAAGTTATGAAAGATTGAAAAAGTGAGCCAAGACTTATTATCGATACTGTATCAGTATCATTATATTGTTCTAATGGGAAACTGTATTATTTGCGATCATAGTTGCAATTAAATATGATGGCTTTCCAGGTGTCGAATGGAGATGATCTGGATGAGTTTGTGAATGATGGAACTTATCGAATGAGTGATATACTCAGAGTGGTTAAATCACCGAAGAAGGTACGAAGGGGAGAGGGGAGAGAGAGAGGACTTTCTGTCGGATCAACGAGTCTTGTTTAAGAAGCAGAATGTAAGTGAAAGGAATGGAGAAGAGAGAGGAGAGATGGATTTGCCAATGGAACAGATTATTGGACCAAGAAAGAGGGGATTGAAGGAGAATATTGTGGAAATTAAGAATATGGAAGATGAAGAGAAGGTGAGATTTGAGAAGAAGATGACGAGAGATGTCTATGGAATGAACTTGTTTCAGTTTGGAGTGGATTTGATGAAGATTCTGGAGAGAGAAGTCAAGGATCTCTACGACCATTGCGTATTTTGCATGAATGATGGGGAATTCGAGTAAGCCGAAATATCTATTTTAAAAAAAATTAGATCCACTGGTGAGCTTACAAAGGTCTAGGATTCGAGTTGGAGGGGGTCCGGACTTTTGGAAGGCCATGTATGGGGTGTCCGGAAGGCTAAGCTCGTGATAGCTGACCGATTTTTGAGGGGGTCCGGCTCTTATTTTTCGAAAAAATTGCATGGGTCCGGACCATTAATTCTTTTAAGCTCACCAGCGATTAGATCTAAAAGTAAAACTGTTAAAATAATATGAGGTCGTTTGCGTAATAGTCGAACAAACTTGTACTATCGGTGGAACAGTGATTTTTCAAAAAATTGCGGAAAGGGGTTGTCGGAGGTGCTGATCGTGGTGGTATGCTTCATTTTGCACCATCTCGATCGGTTGAGCCAGGCTGCATCCGGGCTTCAAATCACGATTTTCACGTATCTTAGGTTCCATTGATCCAATGGTTTTAAATTTTCCGAGCACATGGAATCGACTATGGAAAATCCAACCATCATATTCACGATTTCCCAAATGTGCTATTTTTCATTTTGATCTATACTTTTCGAACACGTAGGCGTAGTGGAAGCCGAGACTTGTATCAGAAGATACGCCTCATCACGAGGATCATTTCTCGTATAAATAGTGTGGGGTTTGAAGTCGACTAAATTAGCGCAATATTCTATTATGTGACGCATTTTCAATTTCTCACCGCGAAAATTACGCTCGAAATGAAGAATGAGATGAGTTCCATCACTATTTTGATCCTTTTCCTTTGTTTCCTGGAATGAAACTCAAGTTACTCCTCGCCCAAAGCGCAAACTTCGCGATGCTAAATAGAAATATCGAAACAAAATAGAAGATTGCGCTAATTTAGTCAACTTCAAACCCCACACTATTTATACGAAAAATGATCCTTGTGATGAGGCGGATCTTCTGGTACATGTATCGGCTTCCACTGCGCCTTCATGCTCGAAAAGTATACATCAAAATGAAAAATAACATATTTGGGAAATCGTGAATATGATGGTTGGATTTACCATAGTCGATTCCATGTGCTCTGAAAATTAAACAACCATTGGATCACTGGAACCTGAGATACGTGAAAATCGTGATTTGAAGCCCGGATGCAGCCTGGCTCAACCGAACGAGATTGGGCCAAATGAAGCATGCGACGACGATCAACACCTTCGAGAAGATATTTCCAAAACTTTTTGAAAAATCCTTGTTCCACACCTTGTTCTACTGTTACGCAATTGGCCTCATATGAATAACTATAAATTGAAGCTAAGTATTTCTTTTTTGTAATGTAATCATTGTCAAATATCGGTCTTATTCCGCCACTCTGTAGTTTTCCAGTGAGATATCGCAGGAATCATGTCTCTTCTGTGCAACTCAAGCGATGTATCAGAGAATGCAACTGAAGGATAATTGTGGAAAACCGAGGTATGATATTCCTTATGGGGGGGGGGGGGGGGGGGGGGGGGGTATAGAGAGAAGAGGGAGTGGTGTCTAGATAATTTGTGATAGATAGGGTATTACCTCTTTAGTCGTTCTCGTATGGCTGTCCTGGAGTCAATGGAGCGTGAAATCTATCTTTCCGTGTACAGGTACATTCATTATTGTCAACTCTCTCTCTCTCAGTCACTCAATCACTATGCAAATGATAATTGTAGATTCAAATCGATTGCGAAGGAGGAAGAAGAAGAGTTGAAGGAATCGAAGAAGATGTGGAAGGAAACGATACATGCTTGCAATTCCCTCGATTCATTTTGGAGATCTTCACTCATTGTGATGCTGGAGAAAATGAATCGTGTTCGTGAGCTTCGGCAGTGTACAGTTCGATCGGAAAGGGATGAGAAACTGGGAGATGAAGAGATGAAATTGGAGAAGGCGAAAGGAACCATGGACAAGGCTATTTCAAATCTCAATTATGTCATGAGTCTCAGGTAGTTCTTTGTTATGTGGTGTTAAAAAAAACGGCGAAAAAATCCGATCTTCGATTTTGGTCCTGTTAAAAAAAGCAAAGATCCTATCTTTGATTTGAATTCCCGTATTTCTTTCTATCTCAGCTTCCAGTGGAGATAGAGACTTCGAATTTTAAAAGTATCTCGAAAATGTCAAAAGAAGCCCAGAAACCAAATTTCAAATCTCTAGCTTAGGGACCGCAATGGGGTATCTAGACAAAAATCCTAATATCATCGCTTGTAGTGCGTTCTATGGACTCGTGACAGCTGAATCGATTGAGAATAAAAATATTCATGAAAATAATTAAATAATAAAAATATAGACGTTTATTTAGGGAGGGAAACGTGTGTTCCTAGACGAATTTTCTTATAGAAGTACCCTTCAAAGCTTTCGCGCGAATCGAGAACTGATTTTTAAATGTCTCGTTCAGGTATTATCGGTTGCTCACAAATTTGCTTGTACTCTACAAGCATTCATTAGTCCTCAAATTGACATACCTTAAAATAAATAAAAAATTATGTTTAAATATGTTTAGAACAGAATTAGCTGTTTCTAGTAACATATATTAACGATTTTATGGCTGTTATTTGCTGTTGTTAGATTCAGCACACTCGATTCGATAAGCGAAGTACGAGAAATAAATATTAGGGTTTGTTTATTAACACCCCATTGCCCTTCCTACGTTTATTAATAATAGCGTTTTGTACAGCGATCCACCATAATAGGACCAGTAGAGTTGTGTATCAATTTATTATTTTAAATATTGAATATATTTTAATTGTACTTATATCTAGGGAGGGCATCGTGTGTTCCAAGACGAATTTTCTTACAGAAATGCTCTTCAAAGCTTTCACGAGTATCGAGAACTGATTTTTTAGTATCTTGTCTTTGAAAATCAATTCCGTCTTTAATTGAATTTAATTAACTTTTTATTCTGTCAATTCGGGTGCCTGACATACCCATGCACACTATCGTTCATACGGTTTACTCAGATTATTCGTACATAAGAGTTATTCTTCTCGCAAACGTTGCACTGTTTCTCCAATCTTTCTTAACCTACAACTTCCGTTAACGCTCGGCCCGTCTGATAGCACTTTCATGGAACATCCATTGGGACATGAGGTGCCTTCGGATTATAGGCATATACCTGAGCTTTCACTCGGAACTATAGTTTTGCAGTTTCAAAACACCAAAAATCACACATTTTCGCTGTTTTCCGCACTTTCAGACCTATAGCATCGTTATCTTTTCGGCCCTTTCTTATTAGCCTATCACAGCTCGTTCTATGGGTGTTGGATACTCTTTTAATTGTGAAACCGATTGGCTACTATCACTCGGAAGAATCGCTCAACGGCCGTGAAGACCGCACTTCATGATTCTCGAATTTCATCGAATTCTCGTTCGCATTCTAGCTTTTTCTCTCAAATTCACCAGTATTATATCCACTTTCATTAGCTATCAAAGTGGTATACACAAAAATAAATAAAAATATTGCTTAAATATTTTTAAAATCAGAATAAAACATTTCAGTAATAAATTCGCGCTAACTCGACAAAATTGATTACGGTAGATGGGCAGTCAATCGAAGATTTTGATAAATCGCTATTTTTTTTATTATATTATCAATTTTTATGGCCTTTCTTTGCTGTTGTTAGATTCAGCACACTCGATTCGATAAGCGAAGTATTAGGAATAAATATTAGGGTTTGTTTATTAATACCCCATTGCCCTCTCTACTTATATCGTTTAAATTTATAACTGAACGCTGCGCAAGAGTCAATAGAAAAAAATGGCAACGAATCGAGCGAGCCTGGTAGACGAGCCAAGATCACTAAAAACGCAGAAAATTACGAATGATCACGACTTTTCCACTTTCAAAGGCCAAAATCGGGGGTCCCACCTATAATGGCTATGACTAAAAGATCTGCGAGAGTCAGTCGAACGAATTGATAATAGAGCGAAAGTTGTGGAAGGCTGTGGAACTTGTCAAAAATGTCAAAAACTAGGAAGACAAATCGCTCGAAATAGGCACTCTACAAAAAAGTTGAATTTTATTGTTTTTTGCGGTAGTTCAGGTAAACAATGCGTAATGACAGTTGCTTTAGTGCAAGGAGAACGCGTTATTACAGGAATAAACATATTTTTGATGTAAACAATATATTAAATTTAATTTCGAAAATACGGCTGAAATAAGTCCGTTTTCGATCGAATCGGTTGTGTCTCTGAGGCGAGGTTCAGCTATTACGATATTTTGCCCCGCACTCGCAACGACACTACTCGGTATCTACTCTAGCTATCGTAGAAGCCGAGTTATTCGTAAATTAAGATTTTAACGTTGTAATTAACGTATTTTTCGTGTTTCGCGACTATAGCTAGCGACTTGAAATTTGGTTTCTGGGCTTCTTTTGACATTTTCAAGCTGCTGTTATAATTTCCAGTCTTTAGCTCCACTGTAGGGACCGCAGCCGGAATATTTGGCTACACCCTCCGACGCTTTCCCCGCCAAACTACCGTAGTTTGGCTTTCAAATCCTTAAATATTTTTCTGAAGCATTTAAAAAATATTTCTATAATTTTTCAAGCTGTTTTGTTGATTGGAATTAATAAGAGGATAATTTAATTTCTCAAGCACGGCAGCTGTGTAAACAGATGCTCGAAACAGTACACAAATAGCTGCGCAAATGGAAGCTTTGCTTACCCTTTTCGATGTTTTCAATTTAGTTTTAAGGAAAATCATAGCAAAATATTAAGTAAAATAATAAAGAAAATAGGTGGAGGGTGCGACGCTTTAAGTCCAACTGGAGCGCATCACACGTCAGTATCCTGATCATGCTATCGTATACTGAAATCGCAGGAATATTTCTCATCGGCATCAATAAATTACGCTATCCATGTCTTACGCTACCAGTGTCACGAGGGATCATAACATACCAGAATATTAATTTTAATAATCACAATTTAACGCGAGAAGAGGAACCAAGGTTTCAAATACGGTGGTTCGCTGTGTCACAATGTTGTCCGGATCTTTTAAAATCATTTATTAAAAAAGGCGGCATCGTATATTTCTCATTTTTCACGCATTCGGTTGATGATTCCAACCTCAATTTAATCTTGAAAAATCACAAATATACGGTGCTGCCTTTTTGAGTGAATGCTAGAATACATTTTCTCGCCGTGAAAATGCTTGGCTTTCGCGGCTTCCATTTCGTGAATCATCCTTCTAGCATTATTTTCATTTTTATAACTATTTTTTGTGCTGCAGAATCTATCGATGGTGTGAAAAGCTAGATCAAACAATAAATTCTAAAAATACGCCATTTATTCGTGGCTTCGTGTGACTTCAATTTTGCTTATTACCTCTTCATGCCATGCTTCATATGCGTTCACTTTGTCCTTTCATTCATTCCAATCCACGAAACAGCTTGAAAAACTATCGAAATATTTTTTAAATACAAAAATATTAAAGAATTTGAAAGCCAGATTACGGTAGTTTGAAAGGGAAAGCATCGGAGGGTATAGCCAAATATTTCGTACTCAAATATTCCGGTTGCGGTCCCTATTAACAGGACCAACATCGAAGATCTTTTCTTTTCGCCGTGTTTTAACATCACATTAGAATGAGGAGTTTAATTGGAGGGATGGATTAGGTGTATTGATTCCAGAGAGGAGAGTGGATTGACTCGAGAGACTGGATCTGCTTCCTCTTCCTCTTGTTCCTCTTCTTCATCAGTGAATCCCTGTACTAATCCCTCATCTCGTGAATGTCCCATTTGTTACGAGGAGATTGGAGAGACATGGTTCGTATTCCCGTGTGCTCATCTCAACTGTGGAAAGTGCTTCAATCGACTGACCAAGTGAGTTTGATTCTACTAGGTTGATGCAAAAGTCTTGCTGTTTTTTACACTTGGAGATTCCGACTTTCATTTTTGACCGATCTCCTTATAGTTTTTCATAATCGTTGAGGGCTTCCATACTCTCTTTAGCGCACGTTATCCCATAGAGGATATCCCGTTATCCCATACGTTATCCCATAGAAGACAATACTTTTGATCTTCACATGGTCTCTTATTTTGCGTAGATTTCCTCGGAGAGAGGTGATAGTGCCAAATACAAGATGCATTTAAAAAGTATGATGGTTGTATATTACAGTGAGTCTATTTGGGCGTATTGGTCACGTAAAGCGAACTAGTGATACGCCCTTGCTTTGAGAGTGCATGTTGCTGGCCCAGATCAAATGTTATTTCACTAACCGTGTACTCGCACCGATAGATCTCGAGATCTCAATGAAATAAATCTACCGTAGTTAACGGTTAGGAGAGGAAGAGGGGGTGCCTGCACATCTACGAGGAAGCTGTTGTCAGATGGGCGCACGCTAGACGCGCCGGGTGGGAGAGAGGCAGGGGAGAGGGGGAGCGAGGGATAAAAGTTCGCATCGAGACGGTTAGACGGTTAGACGCCATGCTCTGTGCATTTCTAATGTATGGAGGAGCTTTTGAGCCCCCGTGGTATTGCGAAGGGGTTCATCATTGTTATCGTATTTTTCCAGTAATTGAATATTTTGGAATTGTTATGTAATCTGAAAAATGAGAAGACGAGGGATCAAATGGATGTTGTCATCACATAGCCCCATGATGTGTGATTGAAGCGCACTTCAGTTGAGGTCCACCTCTCTGATCATAGAAACAGGAAATTCCGTCATGGAGACCGTACTTTTTTTACGAGACCCGGATTCCAATGTCCGAACTTTGGTCATATGGGAACGAGCACCCATCCGTTTTTGGTGTAATATAGGAGGCCGTTTGCCTTATAGTCGAACAAAGTCCGGAAGTTGCTGGCACAGTGATTTTTTAAAAATCTGTAAAAATGGGTTTTCGATGGTGATGATTATCGTAGTCTATTTCATTTTGTTCCAATTCGACCGGTTGGGCCAGGCTGCATCTAGGCTGCAAACACATTTTCGCGCATAAGTCCAGAGCCGATTAACCGAATGATTTAAAACTTTCACAAACGTAATTTGGCATGTCCATGACTATGTTGATTTCGAATACAGATGGTTATCAGTGTGATAAATATGCGAAAATTGAGAACTCGAATACTAGGGCGGAGTGTCACTAACGGACTGCATGGGAAGATGCGCCTCGTCCTGGGGATCAATAATCGTATAATATGTATGAGGTTTAAACTAGACATATTTTTGCTACAGTGATTTTTCTGCGCTCATTTTCGGCCAGACACCACGCAGTTTGTGCGTCGAATGAAGAATTGAAATGAGTTGCTCTTTCGCTGAGAAGTCCGAGTGTCACGTCGTGTTTGTTTCGACGTTATTCTGAACTTTAGCGATTTACATTAACTCCTTAGAATTTGAATTTGAGGATACGTGAGGTTAGTGACTACTCTCCTCATTTCGACTGCAGTTCCCCCTGTGCATTTGCGGGTTTCGCTATGCTCTGCTATTTCGCAGAGCTTCCACTTCGATACAAGTTTCCAAATACCGCGAAGGTTCAATGCAGTGAGGAAACCCGAAGCCGAATCTCGATATTGTATTATATGAAATAAGTTGAATTTAATTGGTTTTTGTGAATATGTCACATTATATGTGACAAAATAATTGTGAATCGTGCTAACTATTATCCTTGAAATCAAAAAAAGCCGCCAGACAATCAAACATTGATATAACATTGATATGGCGTATCTTCCCATACATACATACATACATATTTTTTTATCCAGGTCGCAGTTTATACAATGGGGGTCATACAGTAAAAAGACAAAGAAACGAAAGGAATCAATAATCTTCTTCACTTGTAATCTTCGAATCGTAATCTCCTCCTCTCCTCGCTAGGCGGGGTCTGGATGCGCCGTTCGCTCTTTCCACAGTTCTCGATTGAGTGTGTGTCTCTCAGTTAATCCTTTGAGTGCAAAGTCTTGCCTAATGCATCTCATCCATGTCATCTTTGGCCTTCCCACTGGCCGGCTTCCGGGCAGTTGATACACTTGGATCTTTCTGCATGGGTGATCTCGGTCTCTCCTCTTCATGTGACCATACCATCTCAATCTCTTCTCCCTCACTTTCTCTACTATTGGTGCGATGCCGAGCATCTCCCTCACACGTTCATTCCGCACTCGATCTTTCATTCGGACTCGACAAATCCATCGAGCCATTTTCATCTCTGCCACACTCAATCGATCCTCCAATGCCACGGTCAATGCCCAGTTCTCACTTCCAAACATCAGGGCTTGTCGGATTATCGTCCTGTATGCCTTTCCTTTCAATGGCATCCTCACTCTCTTATCATGCAATAATCCCGCGCAAGCATTAAACTTCGCCCATCCACATCTTATTCTGTTGCTCACATCTCTTTCTGATCTGCCATTCTCATCGACCATCGACCCCAAATTCCGGAATTCTCTCACTTTCTCGATCGGGTCTCCATTCACATCACTCATGACTCCATTTCCTCCACCAATCATCATAAACTCCGTTTTCCGGGTGTTCAATGTGAGCCCTCCGGCCTGCAGCCTCCTCTGGATTTCGTGCACTTTTCGCTCTAGTGTAGCAACATCTGAGTCTATTAGACAAAGATCATCCGCGTATGCCAAACACTTCGGTGCACTTTCCATGCAATCTCCCAACACTGACTCGAGAACAACGATGAACAACAAGGGGCTCAAGGCGCTGCCTTGATGCACACCTGCTCTGATGGTAATATCATTAGTTGGGCCGAATGGAGTTCTCACAAAGGCTGTGGCATTCTCATACATCTGTATCAATCTTACATACAACTCCGCTAATTCTTGTCCGAACTCAGTGTGTCTCTCGACTAGCTGACTCAATAGGAACTACGGCTCTGAGGTAGACGAACCCCGCACAAAGCCAAACTGGGAAGGATTGAGCGTCATCGACTCCCTCAATCTCCTATCCACACATCTCTCAAGGATCTTCATCGAGTGAGAGATTAACTTGATTTCTCGATAGTTCCCACAGTCTCTGATATCTCCCTTCTCTTTGTACAATGTCACAATCTCACTTCGTCGCCATTCCTCAGGCATTTTCATTTCATTCCATATTCTATTGAATAATCTCGTCAGCCACCAAACTCCAGCCTCTCCTGCTGTCTTCCACGCATCCACGGATATTTGATCTGGTCCATATGCTTTTCTCCAAGGGCATCTGTCAATGGCCCATCGCACCTCTTCCAGTGACCATTCAAGTACCGGTTGATCTACTATATCTCCTTCATCCAGCCGGGTCTGATCCTTCTCTACATTCAGTAGTTCTTCGAAGTATTCTCTCCATCTTTCCCTCACATATCGCTCAGCTCTCAGCACTAATCCATCTCGACCATACACCATCTTCACTTCTCTCAGATCCTTCTTCTGTCTATCTCTGTTCTTGGCAAGACGGTAGATGGCTTGTTCCCCTTCTGGTCTATCAAGAATCTCGTACAATTCATCGTACGCCTTCATCTTCGCCTCATGGACCGCCCGTCTGCACATCAATTTCTTCCTCATATACTCATTCTTACTTCCGACAGACTTCTCTCTGTACCATTTCTTGAATGCGTCTTTCTTCTCCTTGGTTGCTACTCGAACATTCTCGTCCTTCCAGAACCAAGACTCTTGGTTATTCCTCCGAATACCTTTAGTAGCACCAAGTATCTTACTTGCGCAATTCAGAATTCCTTCTTTCATCTCCATCCACACCTCATCAATACTCAGGTCAGCCTGTAGCACGGGCGCTCAAGACCAGTCATTAAAAACGTCCCGAGCCCGGAGCCGGAATCCGGATTAAAGAAGCCGTTAGTAAAAGGCGCCACAGTATCGAAATTGGAATGGATGCGCGCGAAAACAAAACTTTAGGGGGGAAATGAACGGTCGCGGTGAGACCAGACCGCGCCGCGACCGCAACGCAAGCTGGAATTTTGCCAGCTCGATCTTGCTCTGCGCTCATTGGCTCCCGGAATTAGGGGCGTGACCGACGAGTTCTCTTGATTTCGAATGTAGGGGAAAGACTGGTTTGAGCACCCGTGTGTAGCGGATCAATACTGAGTGCTCCCTTCACAATGAACTCTCGTTCTAGCTGTTCCCTCACAACTTTATCCTTCAATCTCCACCATTTGATCCTCGGTTCCATCTTAGTCATTCCATCTTTCATCTTCTCCACCTTTCCTTTGAATCTCACATCGCAAATCACTGGCTTGTGCTGTGGGGCGGTGTCTTCAGAGGGAATAACCTTCGCATCCTTCACTCTCCATCTATCTTCCTTTTTCATGAGAATGTAGTCAATCTGCGTTGTTGTACTACCAGAATAGTATGTCGCCAGATGACTTTCACGCTTCTCAAACATGGTATTGAGCACAGCAAGGTGGTGCTGTTGTGCAAAATCCAACAATCGCAATCCATCGACATTGGATGCAGTCCGTTAGTGACACTCCGCCCTAGTAATCGAGTTCTCAATTTTCGCATTTTTATCACACTGATAGCCATCAATATTTGAAATCAACATAGTCATGGACATGCCAAATTACGTTTGTGAAAGTTTCAAATCATTCGGTTAACCGGCTCTGAACTTATGCGCGAAAATGTGTCTGAAGCCTAGATGCAGCATGGCCCAACCGGTCAAGTTGGTGCAAAATAAAGTAGACTACGATAATCAGCACCCTCGAAAACCTATTTTTGCAGATTTTCAAAAAATCACTGTGTCAGACATTGTTTGACTATAAGGCAAACGGCCTCATAGAGTACATTTAGTGCTTTTCAGGAAACATAGTGACAATCCACAGATACGAACCTCAGCGAATTACAACATATCTGAAAAATGTTGAATAAATTCTTGGAGATTTAACGTTAATTTGTCATTGATTTCTCTCGTACCCCGAAAGGGAGGAGCGATTGCAATACATCCTAGTAATGCTCCACCATGCCCCTATTCAACGCTATTAAGGCAGGCCTTATCGATTCTAGACCTTGCAAATATTCGAGCTCAAACAACCCTATCGAAAAAAATCAAGACTTATGCATCAACCTGATAGATAGTGTTGTACATGATGATGTTGTATTGTGTGGATGTGGAATGATGGAAGGATTGCAGACTACATGGCGACAGACGCCTTCCTTGCTCGGTCTGTCGTTCCATCTACCCTCAAGTCGCAGTGATGTATGTGTCCAATAAGAAGAAGGACGAAATCTCCACTCTCTCTCTCAATTGCAAGTTGGATAAGATCGTTCGTGTGGCAGTATCCATTCTCAAGGAGAATCGTCATGATAAGGCTAGTTTTGTATCCACCATCACTTCAACTATTCATTCCTTATTCAGATGCTTGTCTTCACATCTTACACTATCGGATCTGACGTACTCAAGAATGTATTCACCAAAGTGAGTATTCATTCCACTTATATTTATCGTCTTCTCTTCCCCCCCCCCCTCGACCCTATTCATCCCTTCATCTCCAGGCGAATTTTCCTTTCGTTGCTCTTGACTCTGATCCTCAACGCAATTCAGACGTCCTTTCTAAGTTCAGGAACGATCCTTTCACAAGGGTAAGCATATTTATTTCAAAAAGGAACGATCAAATACATACCTTCATATTTTCAGATTCTTTTAATGAGATACGAATCAGGAGGGAAGGGACTCAATCTCACTATCGCTAATCACATCATCTTCGCTGATACTGTAGATGATGTATCTCTCGAGAAACAGGTATGAGAAGGGAGGGAAGGGAAGAGGAGAGAGAAGACTTGTTGAGGCAATCGGGAGATGTGATCGAATTGGCCAGAAGAAAGACGTCCATCTCCACTATGTCATTGCTCAAGATACGGTAAGAAGGATGGGGGGAGGGGGTATTGATGGATTGATGAGTGTATATTGAGGTGGAAGAGAGAATGTACCATCTGACTAGAGAAGTCACAGCCACTTCATATCGACAGGATGACGATTGGACTGTAGGAACTCTCATCGATCTATTCACTCAATTCTGAGATGGTATAGATAGATATCCCTCTCTCTCCCCCCCCCCCTCCCCCTCCATCTCATCACAACTAACTCTCGTCTTGTTTTAAATATTGCTCAGTATTTGATGTACATATGATGCCGTTTGGTAGGATCAACAAGTGCCGAGAGCAGTTAAAACACCTCACTTTTAGGTTAATTTCTCGGGTCAAGAGTCATATTCTCAGAAACACGTGACTATAGGAGTTTCTGGCGTATTCTAGCACGTAGAAAACTAATTTCTACATGAGAGATCAAAACTCAAACAAAAAAAGTTTACTTAAAAATACACTAGTTCGCGGCACAAGAATCGACATAAAACTATAGCCACGGAGTTTTACATGGGGTGAGCTAGAGAAGAGAGAGCGGCCAGGGGAATGGCGAGAGAGCATGCAAATTCAAGAGTATGCGCGATGGTCTCACCACGAAAGCTCACTTAGCGTTTTGCCAGCAGAACGCCGTGTAGCCACTTAAGTGGATACCTATATACACCAAAATGATAGAAGAATTATGTTCTTTCTTGTGATAACGACTTTCACAGGGGATTTGCAACTGTCAAAAAAAGGTTATAACTCGAAAACGAAAAAAAAACGATAGAGCCTCTTTTTTTCATTTTGTAAAGAATTTAATTTTGAGCATGTCAGATTTTTTACGGCCCCTGTTGAGCCTTTGTTGATTCTACCACAAACGGCCTCATATATGCATTCCTAAGAAGAATAGAAATAATCGCTTTTTAGCTTCAGTGTTGTTATAATCTATTCTAATTTGTCATTAATTGCACCGGTTTGCGTAACTATCTCAACAACCAAGTGATTGTCATCTGATTTTAAAAAATCCAATCTCAAATTCCACGAGTTTCATTGTTTTCACATCCCCGATCGATCTTTCTCTTTATGTGTCAGAAGGATAAAGAATATCAATTGATACTAAGGTGTTTCTGGCTAGTTCACAGATTGCTCTTTTCTGCCTACCATATCTATGTCGTGGTCTTGCATGCAATGGACGATAATTGGACCCAGCCCTAGTCTGTAGTCCTATTCCATCTGGACTCTTGTTAGCAAGGTCATTTACTTCCCCCCCCCATGCCGTTTCCATTTTTTTATTAGATTCATTGTGAGAGGTGGTTATTAAAGATATAGAGAGAGAGTGGTCGATAGCTGCCTCCTCTCTCCCTCAGGTCACAATACAAACAAGAGGTGTGGCAAGGGATGGCTAGGACAGAGTACCCGATGCTTATTCCCCCCCCCTCCACAGATGAACTTATGTTCGCTGTTTGATCTATCCCCTCTCTCCCTTCTTTCTCCTGTTTGGTGTCGACTACAGATGCATCTTAGATATGGACAGGATTCCACCTCTTCCCTCCTTCCCTATCTCGTAACTCTTCTTTTTAAGCCATATGGTAAACTTGTATTTTATCCTTTCGGGCGCACATTCTTAATTGTACCATCGATTATAAGTGTATTTATTGTTATATCTCATCCATCCCTTCTATTCAACACGAGTCTATTGTTCTCTTCGATCGGCTTCTCTCTCTCTCTCTCTTTCTCTCTCTCTCTCTCTCTCTCTCTCTCTCTCTCTCTCTCTCAAATCAAGGAGTGAGTTAATTAGGTGTTATCTTCTCTGGCTGGTCAATGAGTAGGGAATGGTCATCCTCCCTGGATATTCTCTTCCAACGGACTCTTCAATATGCCTCTCGATTCCACTCCGATCCCTCATCAGAGAACACGAATAAGTTCGACGAGAGTCTCATCGTCAGTTATCTTCGACCATCAATAGAAGGGAGGGGGGAGTGGAAGAGAGTAGACTGTAGCGAGAAAGATCTATTGATATATGATTGGTTGTGGATAGTGAGCATCTTGATGTGGAAGGGATGTGAAAGCTGAGAAGGGGTAGATGAATTGAGAAAGGACGGATGGGGGGGGGGGGGGGGGGGGTGAGGGAGATTGTTTGTTGACACTACAAATTAGATGAGGATGGGAGAATGGATGTAGTGGATCCAATGCAGAGAAGCGAAGAGACTATATCAAAGAATGAAATATTTCTCACGAAATTGTGAGGCTTTATGTGAAGGAAAGCAGATCATCATTTCAGGAAATAATACGGAGTATTTCCTCAGTGGATCCTACAGCGAGATTGACTCTCAATCAATCATCACTCAATGAGGTCTGTCTTTCCTGTATATGCAGTTTAATGTCCCATGCTTTATCTATAATCACATATTGATAGCCCATGTTTTTCATTCTTCGAAGATTTAATTGTTTTCGCAATATGGATCTAAAATTTCGAATTTAACTACTTTTGAGTTTAACGTACCTCTCTAGGCAAACATTTCGTTCAAATTCCCGCGTAAGATATCGACATGATTGCTCCGTACAGTACTCCTTGATCGTCCCGTGCGGAATCAGTCGTACCGTAGTTTGAGTTATCTACCTTGGAATGGATTTGATTTTCTTGGACTGGATTTGATCTACTCGGCATTGATTTTTTATCTTGCTTGGAATGGATTTGATCTACTTAGACTGGATTTTTTTATATATCTTCCTTGGAATGGATCTAACTACGGTATAACAGAACTGTCAAGGTATACTGTACGGAGCAATCCACTCGATAATTAATCAATCTTCATTAAGTCGCCACAAGCCCCAATGTTATTTGCGGTAATTGTTTTCTTCGATAACATTCGTATTTCTTTGGATAGCATCGTTTGAGAACATAATATGAGGGGGGTCAACTTTTTCCCTGGAGATGTTCTTTAAAATACTTCTCCACACCAAAAGTTGACCCCCTCATGTTATGTTTAAAACGATGCTATCCAACGGTGCAAGATTGTTATCGAAGAAAAAAATGATCGCAAATAGCTTTTGGGGCCACGTGCTTGCACCATACAGTACCCCTTGATAGTCCCACGCGGATTCACTGTAAGGTGCAAGCACGTCGATATCTTACGCGGGAATTTAAATGAAATGCATGTGTGGAGAGGTACTTTAATCGAAACATATAGTGATCGATAATTAAGTTTAGTTACTTAATTACGTGCCGATTCTTCTTTGTGCGCCTACAACAACTGCGATCACTCGGTCAAAGCTACTCAGATTACTCTTCAATCTAGGTGTGTCCTACTCTTTTCCACATATCTCCAAGCTGAAGAAATAGTTAGGACGCTGTAATCAAGTGTAAAATGGAAATATGATTAAGTATGTATTAATTAAACTGTACTTGACGGTCTTGGAATGTCTTGGACTGATCCTCTTCCTCACAGGCCAATACAATGTATCTATACGTCGTCACATGGCTGCTGATCTCCAATTGTGTGGTCCTGTCTTCGATTGTCTCAAAATGTCTCTCAAAGAGCAGCTTGGCCCCCAGAATATGATTGATATTCTCAGATTGTTGCAGGTCAGAAACATGCAATCAATGATATATACTCAGTGATTCTTATTTTGAATACCAAAATAGAATAATTGTTGCAGGTTCTAACTTATGAGAAAACGTTCACTCTTGGGATCTGGACGAATGAACTTATATCTTTCCTTCTCAAAGAATTGTGAGTAATGAGCATTGGCTTTCTTTTTGGATTGCATTGGCTGAAGTGGTACTATTCTGAAGTATTCTTGATCATTAAATCTCAATTATAGATCGATGGAAGAGGAAATGGAATGGATGCCATATTCAATAGCTATACTCTGTAATTTATCAAGTCGATCGAAGAGTCTCTCTCAACGAATCAGGAAATGGGTAAGTGATGGCAGAGTGATGATTGAGTCCCGCCCTGTTAATGATTTGATGGCAGAGTTCATACAAGGAATTCGCCCGTCGTCTCACTAAATTACTCCAACACGACTCTAGAATTGTAGTAGTAAGCAGTCTAGTTCTCATCGGATTCCTAGAGGAAAAATTGAGAGAACTCGTGAGTGTTCCCTTCCTTTCTCTTCCCTTTCCCTCTTATTTCCATCTTCTATCTCAGATCTACTGCCCTCAGAATATCGCTCAGACCTTCCAATGTGTCTTCAACGTATTAATTCTCGGAGATACACTAATGACTCGCCACATAGCGGCTGATCTACTCAAAAGACTGGTTGTATCAGAGACTCCTTCCGTATGGATACCGTAGGAGATTGAGAAAGACGATGCACTTCCCTCCAGATTTCCTCCACTCCGACTCTTTCCTCAACGGGAAAAGATCTGATGAACTACTCTTACTTCACTCGATGCTTACAACAGACAGCTGATTTGCTAGTGAGAGCAGATCCAAGGACCGAGGAGAGCACCAAGGTGAGAGAGGGTGGGGGGGAGGGGGGGGGGGGGGAAGGAATGAATGGCCATGTTGAGATCTACGACGTTCTGCTCGCTCTTTGTTCTGTTCCGTCGATGAAGTCCACTGTATGTCTTGCCATCCTTGATTGCCGTCAAACGGGTGAGTAGAGAGGAGAGAAGAGAAGGGAGGGGGGGGGGGAGGGGGAAGGAGGGGGGGGGGGGGGATACACATGGTTGATTATAGAGGATCGACTCACAACTCCTCTTTTTTCAATCGCGGGAACAGCTCGTAAATCATTGGAGGAGGCAATTGATGCCTCTGTTCCATTAAAGGCACTCCGATTACTCTCATATCTGTTGAAGGTCAGATCCATTCAGTGTCCTTTCCATCTCATTTGCCCATTGTGATGTCATAGTTAAGGAAGCAGTGGAGGCGAATCGTAAACTGAGTAGTCTCATTCCGGAGGAGAGAATTCTCTCCATCATCGATAGTGCTGTCAAGACTCCAATCCAAACTAGTGATCCCAATGTGAGAAATAATGATTATTAGAGAGATAGGGAAGGAAAAGGTTAGAGAAAGTTAGAGGAATTTATTGATAACATATCATATTCCAGGTATTATCTCAGTGTTCTCGCATCTATGAGGGCCTCAGATTGGCAGAAGGTCCGTTTATTGTGTGATTGGCTATCTAATCTGATGTTGTTCATTCCCTTCTCATCACCCCCCCCCCCCCCTTCCCCCCCTCCAGGTATATCTGGTGATGATTCTCTCCGTTCCTCTCTTCTTGATATTCTCTCTGCTCCGCTCTGTTCTCATCTCATGGAGACACAATTCCTCTCCAACCCAGTTGTTCTCTTCATGGCCAAACCTCCTTCTATGAGAGCACCAGAGGGAATTCCAGAATGGAGGTCAGATATAGGATGATGGGGGGGGGGGGGGGGGGAGGGGGAGGGGGAGGGGGGGGGAAGGGGCGGTTGAATATATCACACTCACGTTTGGTCAATGTGATTGTTGATTGATTCAGTATGGAAGGAGTGTCGGTAGTGATGGAACTCATTCGAGTATTGGCCACATTCAAGGATTATTCAAAAGCACATAAAGTGCAGTACTGGAGTAGTCTAAAGGTGATACCCCTGCACTTCCCTCACCTCCTCCCTCAATCCCTCCCCATAAATCTTCATGGAATCTCAAATCAATCCGTTCTTGGAATTAGTTGAGCATGCCCTCTCTCCCCCTCTCCCCCTCTCTCCTTTCCCTCTCTCCCCCTCTCTCCTTTACCTCTCTCCCCCTATCAGGACGATCGTCTCATTCCTCTACTTGCCTTCTCAATCTCTCGTGGTTCTCCTTCCATCGTCAATCAAGCTCTCGTTCTCTACACTCATTGTGCCCAGAATATCGAATTCGCCAGTCAGAAGTACGTTCATTCAATCAATCAATACCACAGATGAGATAAATAAATAAATAATTTATCTACGCACTTGGCGCGACAAGAAAATGGATATAATAATATTATGAATTGAGGAGATAATTAGTGGTGCGGTACGAATAAAGTCGGGTAGTTGAGAGTACATTCGAGATGATCTAACAGGGAAAGAATTGAACCTGGCTGTACATTTAGTAAATTCAATGTTGATACCAAAAGAGGAGACTCTATCCCGAGTGGGCTTGTATACATAGAACGATGAACGGGGAATAATAGAGGCGCCAGTCATTATGGTATGTGTCATACAAAGATCAGCTATGACTCTCCTCTCGGTAAGTGCGCGCAGGTTAAGGGTTTTAATGCGGTCTTGGTAGGAGGGGAGGGTGTAGGGGTAGGAGGAGGAAGGGGAACAACGATAGAAAACTTGACGAGTGAATGTATGCTGGACCTTTTCAAGTGTGGCTATGTCCTTAAGGTAGTGTGGTTCCAGAAAGGGGATGCAAATTCTAGCAAAGGGAGAACGTAGGCTTTGTAACTACGGATGAGAATAGAGGGACAGTTGAATGGGAGTGCTTTGAGAAGGAGAAACAACTTAGAGGTGGCTTTTTGGGCACGGGTCTTAATAGAGCTTGAGTTCTTCAAATCAGAGCGAACTTGTACACCTAGATCACGGACATTATTATCAAGTGGTAGGCCAATGGAATCAATCTGATAAGATGAAATACTTTTTTTAGAGAATATAGAGATTCTGCGATATATCATTCGTTGTATATATACTGGAGTTTATTAAACACAGTTACAACAAAATTTTCTGTAGAGTTCGAAATGATGATACATTTCATTGCTTGATTCAAGATCGGTTTTTTTAGTCTTGCCGATCTGGTGTCCTCGTGTACAATAGAAGGAGATAATCGGAGTAAGAGTAAGGGGGAGAATGGAGAGAAAGAGAGGAGAAGGAGGAGTCATAGTGGAGAAGATGGAAACAATAAGAGGTATTTACTCCCATTCGTAATCTCTCAGTAATACTCAGATACCATTTGGATGAATATCGTACATCTTAGAATTATTACATCAGATTAAGGTTGAACGGACACGATTCGTTGTTGACTTGCCATGGAGAGAAGAGAGAAAGGAGTATGAGTCAATTGGATGAATTGATTGTGGCCCTGAAGAATGGATTAGATGTGAGTGAGGAAAGAAGAGAAGAGAATGTAGAGGGGAAGAGGACAATGAGGGAACAGGAGGGAGGAGAGAAAGAGAGAGAGAGAGAGAGAGAGAGAGAGAGAGAGAGAGAAGAATGGCTTGTTTTTAGCTGAAGAATCCGAAGACCTCTGATCTCTTGGCTGCTTATGAGAATAAACTGGCTATGATACAGGTGAGTATCACCCTTTCACCCTTTATACTTCATTCTTATTCTATCATTAATGTTTGGTATATTGGGATGGATAATTTGAGAGTGTTGATTGATCAATTGGTTGTTTGAGATGCGTGAGCAAGAACTGGAGAAATTGGTGTTGACGAAGGATGCAGCACTGCAACAGAGTGAGAGACTCAGGATACAGTATGCTGCCAGTGGAGGGAGAAGCAGTGATAGTGATGTGAGCAGGGGGGGGGGGGGGCAGGAAAGAGGATGATCTTTGATCTCTGATCTTTTTAGCTTGCCCGAATTCGATCACTCGTTGCTGATTGTGAAGAATTGAAAGACGAGAAAGAAAAAATTGGTGAGAAAGTGAAAGAAAAAGATGCAGAAGTTGAGAAGAAGCGGAAAGAGTGAGTAAAGTGATGATGAATTGAAAATTTGGAGGTATGATAGGATAACTAAATGTGTTTATATTCTTGCAGGATTGGTGATATTGAGAAGGAGAAACAATTGCTGATGAGAGAGATGGAGGAAGAGAAGGGATTCAATTCAACACTCAGGAAGAATATCGATGAATTCAAGGCGAAAATGGAGAAGTGAGAGAGATATTATTTCAAATATTTCAAGGGAAGAGTAGAGGGAAGGGATGGAAGAAAGGTGATGAATGAGCAGAGGAGAAGTTGATTGATTACAGGATGTCAAAGGCAGTTCTGCAGCTACAGGAACAAGTGGCAAATGCGAATGCAGAGAACGAAAAGAAAAAAGACGAAATATTCAGTGAGTCAATCCATCTAGTCCATCCCCTATCTTATAGTAGAAGGTTCTTGATTATCGTAGATTTAGTCGTCTATCATTTCACTAAAATATATAAACTTTAATTTTAGAACTGAACGAAGAGAGAAAATCACGCGAGAAGATAATTGAAGAGATGAAAGGCCGAATGGAAGAAGAAAGGGTGGAAGGAAGAAGAAACATAGAGAAAATGGAGAAGGAGATTGAGGAATTAGGGAAGAGAATTGAAGAGATTGAGAAGGACAGGGATCAATTCAAACTGAAAGTCAGTATTGTTTCTGATTTTGATTATTTTATATTTAATTATTACCATTTCTCAACTTTAGAAGGTGTTCAAAATCCGATTAATGATTAAATAATTTCCAGTATGAAACAGTGCAAGAAGCAATGGAGGAGAGGAAACGGAAAATGAGAGAGGAAATGATGCGATTGGCTGGAGAAATCTGATAGAATGGACTGGCTTATTCAATGTACCATAGTAGCTAGGCTAACTATTTTGATTACTTCATTCATAAAGTAGTCGATCGATTGATTATATCCTTCTTGAAGATTGTATTTCCAATTTGTATGCTGTCTTATTCATTATTCACTTTTGACCTCGATTACGGGTTATTTGTTTGGAACTACGTATCTCTCACTTGATTGCATTATAGACTTATCCATCTGAAATAACTGTCAATCTACACTTCATCACGGATTACTTGAAAGAAGATTCTATCGGATATGTCGTATTAGCCTCATGAATTTTGTATTGGTAGAAAGTAATTGGATGGCTGCAACACCCATAGAGAGGAAGAGTCCTAAAGAGAGAGACATACGACATTAAATATATTATTTGGAAGGACCCACCCGTGGATAGAATAATGAAAATAATCTCAACATCTTTGAATTTGATCGGATCGTAGGAGAATGTGAAATGTGGTTAAAGATTGGGTGCCAGATTCCTATTAGTGTATTTTCTCCAGTAATATCCTGTGATCTGCCAATACTTCATTTTTCTCATATATAAATAGAGTTCGCGTATCAATTATTTCTGAGATTTACCATATCAAAAGGGTAGATCTTCAGTATGACTTGATTAAACGTCTTGATACTGTTAGAACAGAAACTCTAGCTTCTTGGTGAGCTTTTTCAGCCAAAAAAATAATTTCCGTTCCACGTGTAACAACCTAATGCAAATGTAATTCTTCGATCTGGGGCACACCAAGAAGCTAGAGTTTCTGTTCTCACAGTAATTTGAGAGGATGATCCTCCATTGAAAAAGAATGCATACGGATTTGCATTGCGAACAGAAGAGGAGAGAAGAGATTTGGATGGGAAATCGGACTACTTGATGTATCTTCCCTCCTTGTTCACGCGCGTGCACGCCCCACTAGTTCGTTCTATCCGCAACTCACACCCTTTTCGAATAGCATTGCCTTTCTTCCCTCATAATTCCCATTCCACTCTTGTTTCTCGATCTATTTCTATCTGGAACTCCTTGTCACCTGAATCGGTAGCTCTCTCCCATGACCCATTCCGTACCTTTATTTCTTCTCAACCACCTTCGTTTTCCCCGACATCTGTTATATATAATTGGCTTACCTCTTGATCTCTGATCTTTAATCCCCGCACCGCCCCCCCCCCCCCCTCTCCCCACCCCTCCTTCCCCCATATCCTTGCTGCGACCACACCCTATTCGGCACCATTGACGGACTTCCGTTCTACGCGACAACTCACATATATTATCTTGTAAACGTGCCCCCACGACGGAATAAATAATGAATGAATGAATGAATCCCCATGCGACTCTGAAAATTAGAAAATTTCCGAAGATTTGTTCAAATATACGGATAGATTTGTCGAAAAAATTTCAGTATTGAAACCGTTATAAACTGACGTTGTCAATTTGCATGAGTGATCTTGGTGGTTTCCTCGACTCTCTTTCTCAACTATCAACTCCATTTTCCTCGCTCCAAAAGTGTGATGGTGTGGAAAAAGTCAAAGGAGAAGAGAAAACATTTGAATTCCCGCTATTGGATATCTCAGCTTCCAGTTAAGCTAGCGACTTGAAACTTGGAATATGGGTTGGAAATCCTCTTTTCACCCCAAAAACGAAGTTTCAAGTCGCTAGCTTCACTGGGAGCTGAGATATCCAATGGCGGGAATTCAAATGTTTTCTCTTCTCCTTCGACTTTTTCCACGCCATCAGTCTTCAATACAAATCGATCACTCTCACACAATACTCTCGTATCATGATGAACATCTTGATGAATGATAATTGAAGGAGAAGGAAGTGAGATCCGACGAGCGAACAACTCTGATTCCTCAATCCATCCTTTCTCTCCTTCTTCATTCTGTCATACTACGAACCTTTTCCTCATTAAAGTAGAGATCTTGCTCCAACAACATTTTTTTTGATCCCTCAGTACATTGTTTTGTAAGGTTTTAAGGGTTCTGCAAGATAATATGTGAGAATGGAATTCAATATTCTGAGCTAACATGATATCGACTCCTCCTGTAAAAGTGCTTCCCGTGAAAGCCGATCCGTAAATGAACCTTGAGGTCTTAATTCAATTCGTCTGATACTATAATAGAGATACCGTATATAAGTAGTTGTGATTATTAGAAGGACAATAAAATGTGAAGGGTAGAATGAGAAGGAGAAAGGGGAATATGGTGAGAAGAAATGACGGGGACGAACATCTCTCAAATTTATATTCGGGGGAAATAAGCGATGCCTCTTACTGAGGATGAAACAGCCTTTGTCTTAGATTGAATTTGAGTTGTTTCAAGTAAGTGACGAATAGACCGATGAATATGAAGAGAATAGTGTGGAGGGGATGGAATACAAGATATGAGGATGAAGTGAATTTGTCCACGAATCTCTCACGAATCACATATGCATCCTGTTCAATCTCTCCATTAATCTGAGTATCTATGACTACTTACGGATGAGTATACAACAGGTACTCTGTACTTGAATTCTCGTATTCGATTAGATGTCAATTTGAGTTTCTCATCACTTCCATATACTCTTTTCTTCTGAATTTCTCCCAGAATTCCCGTCCATTCCCCTTCTTTCATTTTTTTTAGAGTCGTGTATTTGTCTGGAGCCATTTGTTGTAGACTGAATGGACATCGTCATTCCTTCCTTCCTTCTTTTCTTTTCTCATCAATCATTCAACCAACGGCATTCTATTTCTGTGATCAGACGACGACTGGGGTCTTTATACACGGAAGGAGATGAAAGGAGGGAGATGAAGGAGGTGTGTGAAAGTGGAGAAGCGAAGATAACGTCAGAAGATGAGAAGAAAAGAGAAAATTATGAGAGAATAAAGAATAATAATCTAGTCTTATCATAGTTCAACAATAGATGAGAATCGAGAAAAGACAGATTTATCTTTTTTTGAGAAACAAGAATGCATAGATAGGAGCCCCAAAGTGGATAGCCAACTTTCCGGAATGAGGTCAAGAATAGGCTCAATGTGACCGTCAGGGTCTCAATATCATTTTTGCTTTTGGAGGTATTCGATTGCTCTTCTCCCAAGCCCGTGAGAGCTTCCGAGGCGCGCGCGACTCCCCTAGTCTGAGAGGACGGAGGGGCGAGACGAGAGAGAAAGGGGCGGAGCCACTCTCGCACGCGTCTCTCTCTCCCCCCACTCTCTCGCCGGGCTCCTCACGGCATTTTACCGCCAAAAATGAATTCAAAACACTCGCGACAAGACCACACCTTTTGACGGCTACGGCTCCCGTTACAATGGCTGGCAAATTGCCAATTCCTCTCTTTCTCTCGCCTTCCCCCTTTGGAATGCCGTGTCCTCCCGCGATCGTATTTAATTCGAGCACAATTCAGGGAAAATTATTAAAAATCCAATTTTGTGCTTAAAATTCCTCTAAAATGCAAATAAATCGATATAGAGTGCGAGGTTTTGTGTGCACCTCTTCACAATGGCATTTTGAGCTGTTTCGACTTGCTTCCTTGGGTTTTTGACCTACTGGGAGAACAGAGGCACAAACTCTCATGGCATCAATCGATAGAGGGTGCTCATAGCCACCGATCAAGCTTTTGGATGAGCGATTTGGTTGCGAATGAAGGTTGTGCTCCCTCGATCTCGCTTCTGAGGCACGGAGGCATCACCGGCGAATGTGAAATTTACGGCTCTGATGCGCGAAACCCTCGCGTCGCGTAATCATGGAATGATTATATTGCAGTACTGTTTTCAAAATAGCGAGAAAATTTACGAGTTTGTACGCGATATAGAGCTTAGCAAACCCCATTCCATGATATCAACTTAGATTTGCAAAAATAATTTAAAATAACTTGCTGGACGGCTGAGAAAACTTGAGTTATCGAAAACAGTTTCTTGAGATACAATCGGACTCGCCACGTCGCGCTTCACTCTTTTCTGCTATGTGTGAGGGATTCAAGAAACTCTCAGAATAGTGGGGTACGGGTAGTGCACGAAATTAAATGAATGAGAATATCAACAAAAACAAAAATAAAACTGGAATTTTTACTATGTTTAGTGGATTTGTGGTGTTGCGTGTGATTTGGATTCCTCGACAGTTTTTCATCAGCGCATCTTTTCGAGAGTCGTCCTCACGGCACCCGGAGCGAAGACATAGGCCAACCGGAAAGCGTACCCGCTCATCAGGGTAAAATCAGGAACCGCCCGCGAATCCAAAAACCCGTAAAGTATTTTCAGGTTGTCTGATTTTCAAGTTAAATCAGTTCGCGATAGTTTTAGCACTGGTCTCATAGCGATAACCCTGATTTTAGGGTTAAGTTAGTTTGCGATTCGTTTTCTTTCTATGTTTAGCAGACCTCGTTGTGGACCATTATCCCCAGAGTGAAAATCAGGAAACTTGAGACCGTTGTTGTGGAGCTTTATAGTTTGTAGTTCTAGTTTATAGTCGCACGTTTTCTTTCTCCCTATGTCGGCATTTCGGGTGCCGTGCGTCCTTTTACGCTGACTGACCCGTCCGTGGAGGTGATTCGTGTCGAGGGAAAGTGGGCGGGGCTTGTGGCCCCTATGCATAGAATGAACACATTTTGTTGTACTTACTCACGGGGATTAAATATTTACAATGGAGATTGTGAGACAAGGGAACCTCAGGGAAACTATCTATGCACTTACTCTAGTCTCTTTTGTAGGGACCACCACGTTAAATTTTAAAATCTTCCAAAAATTCCAGCTTTTGTTGCTATGGGCAATCAGGGATGCCAGATCAAAAATGCTATTTGATCGAGTATCAGCTTATTATTTTAGCTCCGCCCATTGTGGTGTAGTACCAGGTTCCCTGGGTCACGACTTTTCAGTCTGTCATATTTTTCGAATTTCAAATAAATTTATTTCCATTTTTCTTGTGTCCTCTAAGTGGAGAAATATTATTAGAGCAAATATTAGCATACATGAAGGCTGTCTTGAATATGCCAGGTTCGCAATCCCACGGGTGCTCAAACCAGCCTTTCCTCTGCATTCGAAATCAAGAGAACTCGTCGGTCACGCCCCTAATTCCGGGAGCCAATGAGCGCAGAGCAGGGTCGAGCTGGCAAAATTCCTGCTCGCGTTGCGGTCGCGGCGCGGTCTGGTCTCACCGCGACCGTTCATTTCCTCCCTAAAGTTTTGTTTTCACGCGCATCCATTCCAATTTCGATACTGTGGCGCCTTTTACTAACGGCTTCCGGCTCCGGGCTCGGGACGTTTTTAATGACTGGTCTTGAGCGCCCGTGAATCCGCAGAAACTCAATTGATGCGTAGGGTAGCTACGCATGGATTCGCTGGCAGTGATAAATCACGTCAACAATAGCTCTCAAAGTGCGTATCTCGAATGATTTGAAACAAAAAATGAGCTGAATGTCAAAATTTAATGTAATAAATGGATTATGACAGCCTAATGCTGGTCAATCAATACTGGTCACTTACAGTAATCTGTCAAAGTGAGCATGTATTTCAACTCCCGTTTAGATAGTGATGGCTTTGCTGAATTTTGCCATTTTTTAGCTCAAACGAATGCTCCGAAGTACGAGAGCATTCCAATTTTTTTCTGACCACTTTTTCACCTTCTACCATCTTGCAGAACATGGTCGATCGTAGGGCTCGAACCGGCGATATAGCGGACTTCAGTCAGACACCATAACCACGGAACTGAGAGATCGCATATAAAGTGATATGTATCTAGATCGATACTGAAGAGCTTGTGTCCTTGTGGTGTGAGGGGAAGTGGGGAGTGACCTCACTTAGACGTTTATCGGGCGAGGGAGGCAATAGAACAGCGGTGGAAGATGCCCGGTAGAAGAGCGCGGGGCGACGACCACTCGGGTCGGGGTCGAGAGAGTGACTACGTCATGACTCGACGAGGGAGCGAGTCTCACAAGTCAAACAGCATAGCGAAACTGAGCATGAATCAGGGAAATAGCGTGGCGGGAGAAACGGTGTTCAAAGGACGCCACGGGGCGGGTTGACGATAATCACTACAGTAAGTCCGTTGGGTCAGACTTATTACTGGGATGTTCAAAGTAGCCTCTTTGAATCTCAATAAGGGGTAATTGACATCATTCGTGTATTAACTAATATGGAATATAGTTACTATACAACATAAAGGATGGTTCGCAAGATGATTAAAAGTGGACCAATTGCCTCAATGAGGAACTTCACTTCCAATATTAATCATGATGGCCTTGCTCAATTTATAAAAAAAATTTTTATTCGTCTTCAGGACTTGATGCTCAGCATAAAACTGTGAGATCGCATCCTTAAACTAATCAATAAACCCGAAAGACGCTGTTTTTATGTTGAAAATTTGAATTCGCGGGGAATTCGACGGATCACCCCGGTCACACACCCTTTCCCGGTTCTGATCTGGAATTTCCCGGTTCGGTGGTCCCTACTCTTTTGTGCACTTTTCTAATTGTTTTCTTCCTCGATGATACAAGTGATGGTCACAAATTGGCATAACTCAATTCTAATGGGCATGGTGTCTCACTGGCATGCCGACGCAGGCAGGTTCGACTCCCGCCCGCAACCACCAAGGGTCATTTTTGGGTCAAAAAGTCGAAATCTCGGAACTATATGACTAGGTGTTTCCAGCTTATTTTCGCCCGTAGAAATCGAATTTTCATACTCAATCAATCGATTTTTTTTTGCTTGAAAACATCGATAGCCATTAATTGCTGTGCATATTTTATCATTCTTGTTTCATATAAAGATCTAGGTTGTGCACAATTGAAGGGGAAAGATTACAATCACAAATGAGGAGTGTCACAACATATGGAATAGTCCAAGTGTATAATGAGTGTTCTCATCTACTCTCTGACATTGATAAGGATCTGCTTCTGTTTGGGATCATCGTATCTATCGAGAGTCTGCACTGAATTGAGCATCAGGAATCCGAAGATGAAGACAGCGATGAGGACGAGAGAAGTGATGATTCCCATCCAAGAAGCAGCCGAGAATGTACCCGTGCACGAATCAACCTGAGAGACAACATATACTCATCCATCCACCCACCCCTCCAAACCCCTCCCCTCCCCTCCTTCTCTCACTCACCTTCGTTCTGAAGAAACTCATCGTCTTCTTTCCATCGTCCATACCATACACGGCAACCTGCAATGGATTCCATCTCATCTCTTCTACAGTACTCCTTCCCATCCTCTCTCTCACCTGCATTCCATGGAAAGACACTCCAATCTGTTTCTGCTCTTTCGCTCCGAAGAAAAGAGCCTGTGAGTCCCAGCAGTTCCATGAGAATCCGAAAACGGAATCCATTCCCATGTACTCCATAGACTTTGGCGTCGCCTCTGAGCCCGCAGGTACTGTCACCTGTCATCAAGTGATCACACAAAGAGATACAACCCAACTATACCATTTCATTCGACTCGAAAGTGATATCGAGTTGCTGCGTCAACACCGCATTAGTCAGAGACCAGTATCCATCAATAGTAGAGGTCATTGTTAGCCTGAAATTTGCATACACCTTTAATAATAATATCCCCTGTAAATGCACATAAGTACTATCATCAACAATAGGCTCCTGGGATACCAAATGCGAGGAAAATATGATTTTATTGAACATAATTATTCAATGGAATTGTAATAATGAATAAGACGTGTAAAATAAAAGGTTGAATAATAGTGTGCTCACTTGATTCCGATAGAACTCAAGGTATGCCATCCATCATCCAACGGCTTATTGGGAGATCCAGGGGTGACCGTGAATGAGAAGATTGCTTGTTGAGGTCCATTGGCCTTGGTCGAAAGAGTATCGGGACAGACGGGTTCCTCATACCCATACTTTTTAGAAGTAGATGTTCCGTCATCACGGAGCTATAAATGATATATGCATGAACAACCAAGATAATTAATTTGTCGTATTCAACCCTACGTTGATTCAAATTTATCAACTGAAAATGTAACTGACCTTAGCGGTCAAGTACTTTCCATCGGATCCTTTAACGATGAAAGTGAGTCCCTCGAGATAGAAGAGACAAGGTTTTCTCTCAGCCTCAGTCTCCACTTTGGGGATAACGATGGGGAAGGCATCGGTAGCATCGGCTACTCCAGACACTCGCTTCACACGAACCTCCAACAAGTGAGTGAGATGTCGTCTTTCAAATAAAGCGTGCATTTCTAATATTGTTATTTTATAATCTGATGAAGTAGGATAAACTGACTGGGTTAGTGGAGACGACTTCAGAGTTGGTGACGACAACAATGGCCTTGTCTCCCAAGACAGCCAAGACCTCAGCCGCCAGTTTATCGAGGGAAGACCAGTTTTCGGCAGACACGAGATAGATGGAGTGTCCCTTCTCGAGAGGAGAAGAGGCCGACACGGGGAAGGAAGAGGGAACATGCACTGCTGACGGGATGAACCGAGACTCGGCGTACTTGGCTCCCTTCGCCGCGTTCACAATCGAGGAGTCAGACTTTCTAGTCTGAAAAATAGATAATACACCTTTTTAATCATTGTTTCTGTTGACAATAATAGGCATCTATCATACGGAATAGGCCGCAGCAGCCTTAGAGAACTGTCCAAGGACGAAGTCGGGATTGACGAAGAATACGAGCGGAGATTCGGTTAAAGCTGAGGCGATAAGCGACGTCAGAGCGGGAGCGTCCTTCCTGAAACACGGTATATATGAAAAACGTAATCTTAATTGTGTTGCAATTAGTAAGAAGCTGAACCATACGTGATCTTGATTGTGGAGGAGAATATGACAGCATCGTGAGCGAATGATGAGGCGACAAGAAGGAGAAGAGTCCCGATGGACTTCATCCTCAACTAATGAAACTATCCAGTGAAATAAAGGGACAAATAACGGACTAAACCTGTGAAAACGAAGGTTGCTGAGCAGTGGCCAAAAATTGATCTTTCCTGCTCTGGCGAATGGTAACTTACACAACTTCACGTTTGCTACGATCACACTAACTTCGTACAATTTATATTTTCCATCAATTTCACTTTTTTTCTAGATATTCAGCATTAAAAATAAAATAACAACCTAACTTTAATCAAACAAAAATAGTACAACTTTCAAAAACGAAATTTGAATAGGTACTCTAAGACGTATAGTCTTACTATCACAAACTATGCTATGGCAATATGCAATATACACGTAACTTTTTTTAGTTTTCAAAGATTACAAAAAACAAGGACGCTTCCAGCATGTTTTTCTTGCTTTTGTAATCATCTTTGTTTTTCTCGTACGTGTATCTTTCGAGCATTTCATATATTTCCGATGCCTCTTCTACCCCCGACAGTTATATTGGGTCACCCCGAGGATTCGGTCCCGGAGAGGAAGCCACTTGCCAAGGAAGAGGTAAATATTAAATTTAAATTTTTTTTAGCCGAATCGGAGTAATTGAATCGAAATCGGGATAATTGAATATTGAATCGAATCGGGATAGCCAAAAATTGATTCGGGATTGCCGACTTGTTTCAATTCAATTCAATTCAATTCAATTATTTATCCACCAGGGGGGTATCATGAGATTGGAACAGCGGAGATCTTCATTAGTGCTTTGGTGGAGGTCCGTCGACTTGATGGCGAATCGGTGGTTGGGGGAGGGGGGAGGCTTCGGGAGGAGCAGCAGGTCAGAAACAACATCAGAGTCGCAAAAGCGATTCTTCAGAGAAAGATATAGAGGGAATAGAGAGAATATGAGATCGGAATATATGAGGCGAGCTTGTAACTATTTCAGCATCTAGCACGTTCCATCTTTCGATAACCCTAATCACAAAACTTGAGTGAGACTTGGGAGGTACGAAGGGCAGTGAAATGCGCAAATTATGGGATCTACGAAGAGAACGAGTAAGTGGGGCTTTTCTGAATAAGTTGGAGTGGTCATACGAATAGAATCCATGAATGGACTTATAAAGGAAGAGAATATCTGAGATAAATCTCCGATGTTCAAGAGTTTGAAGTGAAAGAAGGGATATTCTATCGGGATACAAGGAATAGGGAATTTGGCAACACGCAAAAAGACGACGCGAGAAATTTCGCTGTACATCTCCTATTTGATTGGCAAGTATTACGGTGTGGGGAGACCAAACAACAGAACCATATTCGAGAAGTGGTCTGATGAAAGTGGTAAAAGCGCGATTGTACAAGTGGGGGTCAGGAGAGAAGAAACATTTGAACATGATATCGATACCATTCTAGAGATATGATCAGTAAACTTGAGAGAGGGGTTCATGATGATGCCGAGGTCTTTTATGAAAGGTGAGGAGGACAATGGAATACCATTGATCGTATAAAGAGTACGCGGTGAGAGAGATCCGTAGTGGACAACAGTACACTTGGTCTCGTTGAGGGACAGATTCCACTCAATGGACCACTCGAATACAGAATCAAAAGCACGTTGTAAAATGTGGGAATGAAGTGGGACCTTTGCATAGATTTTGAGATCGTCTGCATAGATACCGTACTTAACCTCAGAAGGCAAAACTTTAGAGAGATCGTTAATGAATAAGATGAAAAGAATCGGACCGATGCATGATCCTTGCGGAGGTTACTGTAGTGGGATCAGATAAAGTGTTACCTATGAGAACGTGTTGAGATCTTTTAGAGAGGTAGTTTGCAAGCCAGGAAATAATATGTGCGGAAAAACCAATCTTGGAAAGTTTTTGGAGTAGGAGCCTGTGGTCAATACTATCGAAAGCTTTTTTGAAGTCGAAGTAAATGGTATCAAAGGAAGAATTCTGAGATTTGAAAAATAAGTAATCTGAATGGGTTTGTACAAGCTGAGTGCAGGTAGAGCGGCTACTCCGAAAACCAGATTGGTTCGGGTCCAAGAGATTATTCCCATTCAGATACCCATTAATTTCAGAAATCAGAATTTTCTCGAAAATCTTATTTACAGAGCAGGTAAGACTAATCGGTCTGAAACTATTGATAGAATTAGATGAGGTTTTAGGAATAGGTTTCACGATAGCTATTTTCCAGATATCAGGGATAGAGTTAGTAAGTAGGGTTTTGTTGAAAATAATCGACAAAGGGGAGACTACTGAGAATTTACACTTGGAATAAAAGATATTGGGTAAAGAATTGGGAGAGAGGTTGCATTTAGGGGCTAATGAACTTATTGCAATGAGAATTTGGGAAATACTAATAAAAGGTAGGTCAAAAAGTGGGGTGTTGAGAGGGGGAGAATGAGAAGGAAGGGGTGATTGCAGGGGTGAGGTGGAAACAGAGGCAAAGTATTTAGAGAATGCAGAGGCCTTGTCTCTACAGGATAGTAATTGAGTACCGTCAACATCAATGATACCGGGAGGAGCTGATTTACATGCTTTAAGGCGAGTGTTACAGAGACTAAAGAAAGCTTTGGGATTTTTGGATTCAACAATGCGAGATTCAATTTTCACTTGATGCGCTCTCAAAGCTCTTTCGAATCGTTTAGTAAGCGTGAGGGCAAGGACACTGTTACGTGCAATGGACGTTGCTCTCTTCGATTTACCATAAAGGATTTTCAAATGGCGAGGATAATGGGAGAAGGGAGAGGGGGTAGATTTGGGCACAACAGCGTCCAGGAGAAAGTTAACAACTTCAGTGAAGTAACTGAAAGCGTTGTCTACATCAAGGAATGATAAAGCGAGGGTCCAATCATGGTATGAGATATGATAATTAATCGAGTTCCAGTCGGCTAGATGGTAAAGTCGAGAGGGGATGAACTCGCGTGGGGGGGGGGGAGAGGGGATACCAAGGGAAAACGAAATACTGGTATGGTCAGCGCATGGAAGGGAAGGTCTCACGTTTCTAACGATATGGCTATTAGAAAGAACGAGATCGAGAATATTCTCTCCACGAGTTTTGAAATCCACGTATTGAGTCATTCGATGATCAGAATGGGCATGGTGTCTGACCGGCATGCCGACGCAGGCAGGTTCGACTCCCGCCAGCAGGTGATGTTTTGCAAGAGGCGCGCGCCCCAACCATGGTGTGGGCATGGTGTCTGACCGGCATGCCGACGCAGGCAGGTTCGACTCCCGCCCGCAGGTGATGTTTTGCAAGAGGCGCGCGCCCCAACCATGGTGTGGGCATGGTGTCTGACCGGCATGCCGACGCAGGCAGGTTCGACTCCCGCCCGCAGGTGATGTTTTGCAAGAGGCGCGCGTCCCAACCATGGTGTGGGCATGGTGTCTGACCGGCATGCCGACGCAGGCAGGTTCGACTCCCGCCCGCAGGTGATGTTTTGCAAGAGGCGCGCGCCCCAACCATGGTGTCTGACCGGCATGCCGACGCAGGCAGGTTCGACTCCCGCCCGCAGGTGATGTTTTGCAAGAGGCGCGCGCCCCAACCATGGTGTCTGACCGGCATGCCGACGCAGGCAGGTTCGACTCCCGCCCGCAGGTGATATTTTGCAAGAGGCGCGCGCCCCAACCATGGTGTGGGCATGGTGTCTGACCGGCATGCCGACGCAGGCAGGTTCGACTCCCGCCCGCAGGTGATGTTTTGCAAGAGGCGCGCGCCCCAACCATGGTGTGGGCATGGTGTCTGACCGGCATGCCGACGCAGGCAGGTTCGACTCCCGCCCGCAGGTGATGTTTTGCAAGAGGCGCGCGCCCCAACCATGGTGTCTGACCGGCATGCCGACGCAGGCAGGTTCGACTCCCGCCCGCAGGTGATGTTTTGCAAGAGGCGCGCGCCCCAACCATGGTGTCTGACCGGCATGCCGACGCAGGCAGGTTCGACTCCCGCCCGCAGGTGATATTTTGCAAGAGGCGCGCGCCCCAACCATGGTGTCTGACCGGCATGCCGACGCAGGCAGGTTCGACTCCCGCCCGCAGGTGATGTTTTGCAAGAGGCGCGCGCCCCAACCATGGTGTGGGCATGGTGTCTGACCGGCATGCCGACGCAGGCAGGTTCGACTCCCGCCCGCAGGTGATGTTTTGCAAGAGGAGCGCGCCCCAACCATGATGTGGGCATGGTGTCTGACCGGCATGCCGACGCAGGCAGGTTCGACTCCCGCCCGCAGGTGATGTTTTGCAAGAGGCGCGCGCCCCAACCATGGTGTGGGCATGGTGTCTGACCGGCATGCCGACGCAGGCAGGTTCGACTCCCGCCCGCAGGTGATGTTTTGCAAGAGGCGCGCGCCCCAACCATGGTGTGGGCATGGTGTCTGACTGGCAAAAGCAAAAATAATATTGAGAAGGATAGAAAATCATTTTGTGTTGGTGATGTGAGAGTATGCCAATCGATAGCAGGGAAATTGAGGTCGCCACACATAATGAAGGGAGCTGGACCAATGAGAGGCTCAATAAAAGTGAGAAAAGTATCGAGGGAAGTAGAGGAACATGAAGGGGCGCGATAAATCAAGCAAATGCGGATCGAGTGGAAAGAGAGGGAACTATTAGGCGAAAAAAGTGGATATATATTATAAGGGATTCTATGGATTCAGTAGTAAAGGAACTGACTAGAATGGGATTGAGAAGGGGGGAACAAAGAATAGCCACACCGCCGCCTCGAGATTTTTCGGCATTAGTGGGACGATCTTTTCGGAAAGCCACGAAATCATCGTTAGAACCCAAAAGATACGCATCACTATCGTCCTTGCACTACCAAGTCTCACTGATCAGAATAAGGCTATAACTCAGAGATTTAACGAAATTGAGTAAATGCGATTTTCGCCTGATGGAACGTGCGTTTATAACAAAAAGCTCGATGTTTGATGATTTAGGTAAAGGAGAAGTATTGGAAGAATAAGAGGAAGAGGAAAGACGATGATAGACCAAGTTAGGAGAGACAGACGCAAGAGAATGAGAAGACATAAGAACCTCACCACTGCTCCTGTCCTAGGCTTGGACCCCACCACTGGCGGAACTTGCTGCAGCAGTATTTGACTTCTGGCTGATCGGAGAGAGAGAGCGGAGAGGACGGAATTGGTAGTATTCAGGACAATCGATTCATTGAGAGAGCTTGCATCGAGAGAGGAAGATTCGTTGTTTTCATTTTGCTCTGGCAGGTGTCCACGAGGCGGTCGAGTCTGGTAACCGAGGGGCAGAGGGCCCCTCGAACCCCAGGAGACAGAGAGTGGGGAATGAGTGGGCGCTCGAACGAGTTCGGCGCACGAACCAGTTCGGATTGGGATATGCTTCAGAAACAGATCGGTCAAAACCGAGAAAAGTCCCTTTACGTCTGGCACCGAAACTACAGTACTTTTGCAACCCATTGGGAAACCTCGCAAATCATAAACCTGTTTCTTACCGTATACGACTACCGTTGAACTTCCACACTCTAAGGCATTTTCGTGGTAAGAGAATTTTTTTGGACTTTTGCCAACCAATTTTAATTTGTCGTGATGTGCCAACTTCGTTGCTATTTTTCGAAATACTTTAATCATTATTTAATGACGTTTTTGTGTTACGTTCGCTATTCTATTAATTACCGGGCCGCTTGAGGTATCACGGGCAATGCTCTCATGCCTAATTGGGCAGTGCGTATAGCTTATTCGGCTCGCAAATGATCACATTCCGATTTCTTCGATATTTCACGTTTCGCGAGCTTTGTACACACTGGTAATACGTTTATACTAATATGCATTCGCTTGTCAGATGCTGTCCAGTAAGCTGAACTACGTCTTGACTTAGAACAATGACGGGTCGTCGCCCTATCGCGGATACGCGTCTAGCCTCGAGGTTCGTGGAAAGTTTGGCTCCTATCTACTCCCATTATTGTTTACACATTGTCAGTTTTCCTCTTTTGTACGTAAGTAATGCCCAAATCTCCAAAATATCACGGAACTATTTTTTCAACGGTACATGCTGTACTAAACAAGACCGAAAGACTAGTGCTTCGGCTTTAAACTTCTCGCTTCCAGAGGTCTCTCCGCTATCGCCTTCTCATGGATGATCATTCGGCCAGCGGGAGGCGACAACCAAGACCTAAATCGCGCCCTGTCCCTTTATTTACTTCTCGAATTAATAAATGATGTTCTCATCGTTCCATTTCGTCACTGGTTGGCAGCCATCCCCGAAGGGAAGTATCACCATCTAATCTATTGTTAGGGATTCCAGGTGTCACCTTCAGGTCTCAGTGCTGGACGTCGTCTGATTCATTGTCATTTTTTACTTGTATTTCTCATGCTCCGTTATGGAATAAATTTGTTGTGATTCACCTCGTTCATCCTATAAAAAAACACAAAAACTTATTTTAAGCAAAAATAATGGAATAGAAGTTTTCCGCGCGAAAATAATATTCAAAATGTACGGTAGTATATCTACAAAAATCAGGGACATCAGGTAAAATTACGGTACATCAGGAGCAAAAAGCTACCGTAATTCAGGGTTGGCGAGAGTGCAGACGGTGAGGTTTTCGCGGACAAATGTGCTAAAACAGCCGTTGTGTGCCCGCATGTTTACGGTTGCGAGTTTCACCGTGAGAGGCGAAAGAGATCCGAGATAGAGGCGCTTAAACTGCCTCTTTGAGTCATTCGTTCAGATCGCCCGAGGCTACGATTCGTAACTTACGAATGATTCGGATTGACCTGGAAATTTTTCTGTTTCGGGTCAAGGGTTTCCACCAATGAATCATATTTGAGAAAAATCAGCTCAACCATTACTTTTGAGGATAATTACGAGGTTTCAAAAATTAAGAGCTGACCCGAACGGAACTGAAATTTTCGGCTGACTCTGGCTGAAGTCGCCGAGAGGGAACGGATACTCGACCTATCCGAATCTGAGCCGCCGTAGGGACCACCGAACCGGAAAAGTTAGAATCAGAGCCGGCAAATGGCGTGGGAAAGGGGGAAATGCGGGAATTCAAATCCCTTCAGTAATTTTGTTTTTCCAATATTTATTGATTTATGGGAGGTGCAGCTCTTCAATTATTGTCATATAATGGAGCCCTGATCATGAAAAGACAGTAATAAAAAAAGTAAAGAAAGTCCATGGCATCGGTCCTTGTCAAATTAGCTGTTGAACTTTGCGATAACCACGTTTTACAACGCCTTCAATTCACCGATTATGTTATATTTCCTTTATTGCGGCCATTTAATTGGCTTCGTAGAGCACGAATTCTGTGCTTTGAGACCGATCAGCAGTTAAGTAAGCTATTGCTAGCTGTTCCAATTATAGATACCGTATACCTTGCACTCGTTTGCACTGATTTCTAACTCTCAAAGAATAATTTATACTATATATTGATCAATTATCGGTCCGAAGGCGCCATTTTATTTACTGCCGCCAAGAAAAATACAATTAAACGTGTTTGAAATTCGCGAATGGTGACATACTTACCATGCCATGACCCACCGAACCGATTTCGTGCGGGACTGCACCAAGAGGGGCGGGGCTTAGACGGGTAGGTCAAAACTCGCTGATATAATTTTTTCATACAAATATAAGTATGTTTAATGAATTCTGCACTCCAGAATACCCAAATGCGCATAAAGAATAAATTTTAGAGGTCGCTTAAAATTTTACGTGGTGGTCCCTAGAGCCGTCCCTCTCCCCGTTTCCCGATAGGACTTTTTTCTATACACTCCATTGCGGTCCCTATGAAAACCATAAATATCAATAATGAATATAATATTGTAGGCAGCAGCACTATGTGGTGAGCCCTCTGTGGAGTCTCGCGATTTCTACTTCCAGCAGACTATGCTGAGAATCAAAGATCCTCGCAAATCCCTTCCGTTCTACACCAATGTTCTAGGAATGAGGTATCCCTACCTTGCTGGAATTTGCATAGGCAGCTAATTCCAGACTACTGCGCCAATTCGATTTCAGCGGAAGCGAATTCTCGCTATTTTTCATGGGATACAAGGTGGGTGTGGCAGAAATGATGTTTTCTCGATAATGATTGATCTGATGTATGTAATTCAGCCGAAAGACGAGATTCCTACTGATGATCACGCTTCTGCTCACTACGCACTCAGTACTCATTCGACCATCGAACTCACTCAGTACTCTAACTGTCTGTTCTATCCATAACTATCAATCACTGCAGCAACTGGGGTACTGAAAACGACGAATCTCAACAGTATCACAATGGAAACAAGGATCCTAGAGGATTTGGTTAGTGGTTACAATACTTCTAGGGACCACCACGTAAAATTTTAAACTTACTATAAAATTTCTTCTTTATGTGAATTTGGGTAATCGGGAGTGCAGAATTCATTAAAGTTACTCAGATTATTATGAAAAAATTAAATCAGCGAGTTCTGACCTACCCGTCTAACACGGGACTGACCGGAACTCACATATCTCAATCCACTTCAATTTTGTATGGTAGATAAGATCCCCCGAGGGAGCCTCAAAACCGTTTTCAAAAGTTGCCAGATGCCTCTAGTAATTAAGATAATTAGCACTTTCTGTTTGCGTGAGGTGATATCACTCGCCTCAACCACCACTCTCTCATCGGCTTCCGTGGCCTAGTGGGGTGTGGTTTCGTCTTCAAGACGGGAGGCTGCTGGTTCGACTCCGCACTCCTAAAAATTATTTTTGCTCATATTTCATTCTGATCTTTGATCTTTCGTTTTGTGAGCGTATTCATTTCATTCAAGTTTTGAACTCACATCGTGCTAAAGTGTAATCATTTGTGATTATTTTATGCCTTGTTCGACCTGCGACCAGGTCCCCCTACATCCACTTCCGGTGCGTGACCCCTGACCTCTCGACTGTCGGTAGATCAAGGTAGATCACTCTAGAGGTCAGCCCCCAGACATGTTCGAGATAGCTTCGACTCCGCACTCCTAAAAATTTTTTTGCTCATATTTCATTCTGATCTTTGATCTTTCGTTATGTGAGCGTATTCATTTCATTCAAGTTTTGAACTCACAACATGGTTTATTCAAGTTAACAGGTATGGAAATCAACAACATAGAACTTGAAGCAGTAAGTGTGGTCACACAAGGGGCACAGAATGAAACTCATAGAGGGACAACCAACGGAGTGACAACTCTTGCTATGAACAGTGCGGGGAAGCTGTACTCAACAGGGGTGCGGAATCGAGAAGGGGGAGGCGAATCCAGATATCCAGCCGCGAACCAAGCGTACTGAATCATGGGCTGGAACTGGGGTGCGCGGAGAATACGGAATGAGAGTGAGATCAATTTGAGAATATTATCCCTTTGGAAGGCTACGAATTCGGGATAGTTTTTGAATGCGTGGGTCTGGATTCGGCGAACTAATCCCTTGAATGGTCGAAAGAAAAAGACATCAAGAAACTGGCAGATGCCAGTGGCACCAGCTGGGATTTGCCTTGTGTTCAGAAGCTTGGAGGAAGAGAAGAGTCGATGGCCGACTTGTCGCGGAATGACGTCCATGAGTCCAGAAGGATGAGGAGATCGCTCGATGGAGTTTTTCTTGGACACGAACTTGGTGACTCGACGAGATCCGAGGCGGCACTTCTGCTTGAATCTGGTGACCCAGGATTGCTATGCATCGAAGTTCGTCACGTTGTTGTTCGCTCGGTTGATGTTGAGCGCCATGATTTGAAGGTCAACATCGTGGATGGAGTAGCCTGAATTGGAAAAATAAGTAAATAATCACAATTTCTATGACAGTAGTGCGAAGAAGTGAAATAACACACCTTCCTCGATGGCCTCCACGACCTCCTTGTACAGATCGTTTGCGATATTCTGCAGTCCCATTATCCTCCCAGCTCGACGAGTCGAGTTCTCGTCCGCTTCTTTGGCGAATTGCTCCAGCTTGCGATGATCGTATTCGTTGCCGATGAATCGATAGTCCTTCCGCATCGCATCGAGAGTACGGTGAGCCTTCATTGTAGTCGATCGATAGTCTTTCGCGGCCACGAGAATCTACAACGGATATTGTCATTATACGGAAATCGACGATATGAAAGGGTGAGATGATTACGGTAATTGAAAGCGATATGAAATGTCAACGAAGAGAGAATGGGGAGAAGAAACGATAAAGGCACTCACAGTTTCTAGTGTCGCTGCTCCCATCGAGAATATGAATCTCTTCCTATCAGGCGGCGGCAGATCATTGACGAGATCGAGATCTGCTTCTCCCCAATCCGGATCGTAGTCTCCGTGGTCTTGAGGATCGACAGTCTCGAGTTCCTCATTCTCATCGTAGATGAGTGAATCGAGGGCAGCCTGGATTGGGGCGAATCACAACAATTCCCAATTATAGATACGAAAACACTAACACACAACAAAGACTAACCTCTTTGAGTAGATGGGCGAAGGTTCCGGCCAGCTTTCGTTCCTCACTCGTGGCAGAAGAGAGGTCAGAGTCGATGCCCAGCTGGTCAGCGAGTAGGGCGACGACCCGAGAAGCGGAGAACATGATGAATGAAGTGAAGCTATCTCGAACATGTCTGGGGGCTGACCTCTAGAGTGATCTACCTTGATCTACCGACAGTCGAGAGGTCAGGGGTTACGCACCGGAAGTGGATGTAGGGGGACCTGGTCGCAGGTCGAACAAGGCATAAAATAATCACAAATGATTACACTTTAGCACGATGTGAGTTCAAAACTTGAATGAAATGAATACGCTCACAAAACGAAAGATCAAAGATCAGAATGAAAAATGAGCAAAAATAATTTTTAGGAGTGCGGAGTCGAACCAGCAGCCTCCCGTCTTGAAGACGAAACCACACCCCACTAGGCCACGGAAGCCGATGAGATAGTGGTGGTTGAGGCGAGTGATATCACCTCACGCAAACAGAAAGTGCTAATTATCTTAATTACTAGAGGCATCTGGCAACTTTTGAAAACGGTTTTGAGGCTCCCTCGGGGGATCTTATCTACCATACGAAATTGAAGTGGATTGAGATATGTGAGTTCCGGTCAGTCCCGTGTAAGCCCCGCCCCTCATGGTGCAGTCACGCACGAAATTGGTTCGGTGGGTCATGGCACGGCACCCGGAGCGAAGACATAGGCCAGGCTGAAAGCGTACCCGCTCATCAGGGTCAAATCAGGAACCGCCCGCGAATCCAAAACCCATACAGTATTTTCAGGTTGCCTGATTATCAATTTAAACGTTGGTCTCATAGCGATGTATCCTGATTTCAGATTTCAGTTCGCGATTCCCAGCTTTGCGCGGTGCAAACTCCCTGATTTTCAATTAGAGTTTCTATTTTTAGTGACCGAATCGAGAACTGAGATTGACAATCAGGGATTACCGTTTTTCGGCAATGTCAACCAAATTACTAGTCAGGCAACTCGAGCTGTTGGTTTCGTGGTTTGTAGTGTGTAGTTTTGCACGTTTTCGCTCGCCCTATATCTTCTCTCCGGGTGCCGTGTCATGGCATAGTCAGTAGGCCACCATTTGCGAATTTCAAACACTTTTAATCTCATTTTTCTTGGCAGCATTAGATAAAATGGCGCCTTCAGACAATTGATTATTATATTGTTCATTTTCTCTGTGTGAAGGTAGCAGTCAGGAGAAACGTGCGCAAGGTATACGGTATCCAAGAGCGAAACCGTCGGCAGTAGTGAATTTAACTGTATCTCTGATACTAATGCACAAATTTCGTATTCCAATGAATGGTTTAAACAAACGAAGTAAATAAAATATAAGAATCGATCAACTAAAAGCTTTAGTTGCACGTTCTTTACTGAAACTACAGCATCCGATTTGATTAGGTTTGCGTAATACGATTTTTCTCTCCTTTTTTTGCATAGACATCGATTTCTGCTCATAGAATAAGTAGAGAAAAAATTGGGAGGCTGGATCACGAAATTCAATCGCTAGCTGATGAAAAGGCAGAGTGATGCTGAAAAGGTGAAATTTAGCATGTTTGCGTAATACGATTTTCGAGATATTTTTATATGATGTTCTTTGAGATCGGGACTTCAAATTGAGTGAAAAAACTGGAGAGCTGGATCTCCAAATAATTTATAAGCGCGAAAAACAAAATTTCTTCATGTTTCCTACTCAATAACACGGCCTTTGCCGGCTCTGATTTTAGTATTCCCGGCGTGGTTGTCCCAACATGGCTCGTTAATGCGTCAACTCAAATGCCGCAATCGCATGACCGCGACGCGCGAGTTCATTAGGGCGCGCTCCAATCCAGGGGTCAGTATTTATTATTTTGATCTACCATAATAACAATCTAATCGGTCACTGCCTGCTCACAACGTCTCGTGCACTTCAGGTTGATAGATCAAAGTTCAATAATTGAAAAAGCCACATACACATGGATTATATCACGCGTGTCACCTAAGGGTCGATTAAACCTTGGCACATTGAAAAAGTCGAAATTGAGAGAGACGGGTTTCGATCGTCCTTATGGTCCCACACAAGATAGCGTCGAGTTTTGTTACAAATTTTTGATTTCAACGACAGCAGACGTCGTCGAACTTTTTTGAGCCCGAAAAACGCCATTTTCAGAGGCTAGCGGTTTCTTTCGGAGGCATGCTAGAAAGAAATGTTCAACAGATGAAATGTGCCAAATTCCAAGGAGAATACGCCTGCCAAATGGGCCCATCGATATTTTGTTTTGTATTTTCATAAATCGTTTTAATTTAATAACTTTCGCCACATTTTCGGGCCCAAGCTCGGCAAGTGACCAAACGGTCAGGCTCGACGAGACGAATCGAATGATATGCTGTTCATATGCTTTATTTCCTCGAGGGATTAACGAAAGCCCCTTCACAAGGTTTTTCGGGCTCCTAGACGCGTGACCTCTAACAGGGAAGAGAGGCGCGGCCTTTGATCTACCTCTCGACTCCTCTTCCCTCGCAGCTCAGTCCTAGTCTTAATGATTCAAAATGATCCTTAGATGGTTCCAATTACTTTTCTTTATTTATTCAAGATATTTTTGTTATGAATAATAAAAATACCACATTTCATACAGCGAGCGCAGGTTGATATTCGCGTGTTATGATCCCGAAGAGCTTCGGACTTTTCCAGCAATTGGAGAATGATCAGAAAATTGGGCATGAAATATGCAGATCTGATTCACTACAAGAGTGAAGGATGGATAATTGAGAACTACTAAACGAATTGAAGCGAAACAGTAGAGTGAGCTCCGCCCACAAGAATTTTAAATTTCGCGCCGCGCCGCAACATGTCCCATTTTGCTTGGATCGGTGTGTCAACTTTATAGCGCTTAACGAGCCGTGCCTACAACACTTCAAACTTTTGTTTCCGAGATCTACACTGCAATTGAATATGAACAAGTCTCGCTAGTGAATGGTGTCTGTAAAATACTCGAAGGATATTCTGATTCTGTTCTGAAAAAAAATGCCCGTTTTTGATCTTCCATCGATAAATTCGATATCGCAGCAGGTACCGAGTTCGTCCATAAATGCCATATCTTTTGCCAGGATGCGTATTTCAAAAGTCACCATCGAGCGACGATCTCATAATCTTGATATTGCATTAGGTTTTTGGGGACTTTTTATCCTCTTGGGTGCCACAAAACTCTTGGGTGCCACAAAACTTTTTCTCATTACGTTCTTTTTTCTCTTGGCGACTCGCCGTCTGCTAAGGTATCGTCATTCTTTCCACGATAGCCGTCACCATCGCCCGTTCAATTGGAATAGAGGTATTTCTATCGTTATACGGCTCTCCTATTCCGAGATAGACTTCCCGTTTTCCACCACTTTCTCCACTGACTTCGCCCATCTTCCATTCCATTTCGTCATCATTTCCGCACCATTCTCCCTTTCCCCATTCACACTCTCCCACCAACCAATCGGTTGTCCATTCGCCCGCCAGAAGAGACGCCGATTCTACCCTTTCCCTTCTTGTGTTATTGTAGTGTTACTCTGTTGATAATAATTGCTTACTATTATCGATCGGTTCAGAGTTACTCCGCACCGTAATTACACTTCTCCCAACTGACTTTAGTGCCCAATAGTGACACGAATTCAGTACATATCCAGAAAACATCATTTTCAACCGATGTTTAGAGTTTTATATTTGTCGCTCTCAAACGGATAAAAAATTTCCAGACACTGTCACGGCAACCGGGCCGCCGACATAAGGACAAATAAAACGTCCGAAAACATCAGGCAAACTCGCCCGAGAAGGTCAAATCATACAGTAGAAAGTTGATCCTGAATCACGATCATGCGGTACAGTGCCTGAGCACCGGTAATATTACCCTGAAGGGCAAGCTCCCTTTGCGATTCGTTGTTCCGGGACGTTAAAACAGCGTTTCTACAGCCGACACGGTTAGAGCGCACAGACAGTCAGAGTAGGCTAGAGTGCAGAGAGCGCAGACTACTAGAGACGCAGAGGAGAGGGAAGAGGAGGGAACGTTTTCGCGTCAGGACTTGTATACTGTATTTGATGCGCAATCTTTCTTTCTTGGCAATTTGCCCAATGTCCTCTCGCTGTTGTTCTGGAACGCTGTGTAAAATCAAGAATTTCGAACCGCGCGATTATCTGCACGGCAACCGGAGCGGCGACATAGGAAGAAAGAAAACGTCCAGAGCTACAAACTACAAAATTAGACAAGCACCGTTGCCTGAATCACGATCGCGCGGTGCAAAATGCCTGATAATCACGATCGCGCGGTTCAAAATGCCTGATTTTAACGTTCCGGAACTGTGAATCGCAGTGAGCTTGGCGTTCACGGTAATATTACTGGTGCTCAGGCAATTGCACCGCATGATCGTGATTCAGGATCAACTTTCTACTGTATGATTTTACTTTCCCGGGCGATTTTGCCTGATTTCCCCTGATGTTTTCGGACGTTTTATTTTTCCTTATGTCGGCGGCCCGGTTGCCGTGTATCAGGCATTTTACACCGCGCCACGGCCTCCGGACCGCCCACATAGGGCACGCGGAAAATGTCGCTACCAATCAGGGGAAATCAGGAAAAACGAGCGGGCCTCCAAATAACTTACAGTAAAGTCCTGATCCTGAATCACGATCATGCGGTGCAAGTGCCTGATTTACGGTAATAATACCCTGAAGACCAAGTTCACTTTGCGATTCATCATTCCGGAAGTGAAAATCAGGCAACTTGAACCGCACGCGCAGCGTACAGTAATCACTCTCGCACACGCGTGCATGATTCAGGCAATTGTTTTGTAGTTCATAGTCGCGACATTTTCCGCTTGCCTTATGTCGGCACTCCGGAGGCCGAGCCGCGCGATCGTGATTCAGGCAACGGTGCTTGTCTAATTTTGTAGTTTGTAGCTCTGGACATTTTCTTTCTTCCTCAGGCAAATCGTTTTGAATCTAATCCTAACAATTTTAGATCCTAACGTGTCATTATTAGATTCAAATATTTCCTAATTAAAAAAACTCCTAACTAGATCGCAAAAACTCCTAATTAGATTCAAATCACATAAAAATGCCTAATCAGATTCAAATGGTTCCTCATTAGATTCAAATAAACTTCTAAGTATTGTAAGATTCAAAAACTCAGTTAGAGTCATGGACTGTTTAGCATACAGTAGGCATGATGAGCGGAACAAAATATTCGCTAATTATTTATTTAGTTTTCCAATATTACCGATCTTTCTCCTATGTGATCCTGGACGCAAAATGCACTGATTAAATACAAACACTGAAGCCTAGAATCCCTTATTAATGATTGCTAAACACAGTAGATTGGACCGTTCGTAATAACAAGTGAAACGGTTTATTTTCTTGCAATATATTCAAAAATTTTATATTTAGATTCAAATTTCAATTGCGTTTTTGAATCTAATGAGGAACTATTTGAATCTGATTAGGCGTTTTTAAGTGATTTGAATCTAATTAGGAGTTTTGCGATCTAGTTAGGAGTTTTTTGAATCTAATTAGGAAATATTTGAATCTAATAATGACACGTTAGGACCTACAATTGTTAGGATTAGATTCAAAACGATTTGCCTGAGTCCTATGTCGGCGCTCAGGTTGCCGTAAACTGTATTATCCAAAATTTTTGAGATCGTCGCTCGCTAGTGAATTTTGAAATATATATCATGGTGAAAATCATGGTATTGAAGAAAACAAATAAAAATTTGCCCTTGTGAGGTATCAAATCTGAGCCAAAGGGTTTACGGACGAACTCGCTATCTGGTGCACCACCAAGCCATGAATGGGATCTGAACAAGAGGCGAGTGCTAAACCGCGCCGGGGAAATGTAGATTTTCAGAGATCGAATATCTCGATGGGAGATCAAAAACGGCGCTTTAAAACAGAATTAGCGTACCCTTGAGGTCCCTATTGATGTCGAATAGGTCTCGTACCATAATTGTACGGGCATCAGTTAACATTCTCTTGTCAGATGCGTCGCTGCTTTGCTTTGATCATATAAATTGGTGTTAGCTAATTGTTTGGTCGCAGGTCACATCGGAATTGTCGTTCCCGATGTAGAAAAGGCCTGTGAGAGATTCGAGAAATTGGGAGTTTCTTTCATCAAGAAACCGAACGAGGGAAAGATGAAGAACCTTGCATTCATTCAAGACCCAGACGGCTACTGGATTGAGGTCATACAGTTACCATATTTTTGAAATAAGAAAACGATATTTTCAGATCTTCAATCCTACCCATGTCTCCAATGCTATCTGAAATGTATAATCTCCTATTCGCTTTCCTTTGTCTCGGTTGATTAACTGCCGTTTGCCCAAGTTGTTTGTAACTTACACGTTGTATATTCATTCTAGACGAGTATTAGTTTTGAAACAAAAATCGTGATAAATCGTTTCCAAAAATGGTGTGACAATTGTATGATCCGTGTATCTTTCACAATCACTATCACTGATAACCTCACCTCTCATTCCCTTTACTGACAGCTTCAAACATCACCCCTCGTCCGTTTTCATCTCACGCTGTTCAGATACATCCCGCGTATAGTGCTCTTATTGGAAAACGATTTTCCAATGAGGGTTCGTTGGCTTATTGGATATCCAATGTTTCCCTCCTTCATCTCACTCTTCTGAACTACATGATCCCCTTTGGAAATTGAAAAAAATCCAACCGCAACCACTCGTGTGTGCTTAGTACCGTCCCCATCGATTCTACCACCGTTTCTGAATCATCTCGGTGTATCAGTCTGCCATTGCCGTGTATGGCCTTTAGTCTCGCATAAATCATGTCCCCTACTCTGGTACTCGTATATTACAATCCTAGCTCGGCCGAGTTGTTGATCCACTATTTATCGGCATGCATCATGCAAATTACGCTTGTTGTCGCTCTGCGCATGCACCCACATACAACAGTCATCTACCACTTTATTAGCGTCATTCCTTTCGAGTGATTCACTCGTATTGAATATATTGATTCATGCCCTCGGTAGATCATTAATGTTTATTTCTCGCTCCGCCTCATTCCCATCGGAGATTAACGTGTTCCCTCTCCCATCTGTTCACATTGTTGTTCTTCCATTGGTTAATTCGCTCTTCTCTCATCATCCTTCACTTTCTTCAGATGCTGTCCCGTCTCTCTTCGCTTTCCCTCAATGCATCTCGATCTTTTCACGTCCCTCCCCCAATCGCCAATATCAGACCAGAGTTCACCAAGGTATCCATTGAAATAGAGACAGACGATTGGTCTGAATGTGTGTGAACACGCAGTTATCCACCCTCCCTCTCCCCCTCCCTCCCCCCCTCCCTCTCTCACTCCTTCCACTACATACAGACACATGACACTCAACTGTTAGTCTGAGTGGAAAGGGAGGAGAAGGGGGGGGGATAACTGATGATGGCCAGTGGATTTTCCATTAGATGAGTTAAACTCTTGTTTCCTTCAGCTCTTTATCAACAACGAGTGGGTGAATGCCAAGTCTGGTCGTACCTTCGAGACATTCAAGTGAGTTCTTTACCATCTTCGCACCTTTGTGTTCTATATGTAATGAAATTGTTAGTCCCGCTACTGGGGAGAAGATCATCGACGTGGCCGAGGCTGACAAGGCAGATGTCGATATCGCAGTCAAGGTACGATAGGATGACACGAAGAGTACTGTAGATGGATGGTTATAGGCGGCACAAGAGGCATTCCGTCTGGGATCGAGATGGAGAACGATGGATGCAGCTGATAGAGGAAGACTATTGAATAGATTGGCTGATCTGATGGAGAGAGATAGAGCCATTCTTGCTGTGAGTAGAGGAGGGAGGGGGGGGGGGAGTGGATGGGAAGAGTGACCCCTTCAGACGCTGGAGACACTTGACAATGGCAAGCCATACGGGATTGCATACATGGCCGATCTCCATCTATCCATTGCCTGTCTCAGGTAGGTCAAGGGAGGGGGCGGGAGGGTAGGGGAAGGAAAATGGGATGTATGGTTGCAGATACTACGCAGGATGGGCAGATAAGAACCACGGTAAAACTATTCCCATTGCTGGTGACTTCTTCTCGTATACTCGACATGAACCGATTGGAGTGTGTGGACAGATCATACCCGTCAGTTGATTATTCATTCCCTTATTGAGGGGGAGGGGGGGAAGGATGATGATCCATCTCATCTCAGTGGAACTTCCCTCTTCTGATGCAAGCATGGAAGCTTGGTCCTGCTCTCGCCATGGGGAATACTGTAGTGATGAAAGTGGCTGAACAGACTCCACTCTCCGCACTTCATGTCGCCTCTTTGGTCAAAGAAGTGAGCTCCCCCTCCCCCTCCCCCCTACAGTATCCTCTTCCCTTATCAGGCTGGATTCCCCGAGGGAGTTGTCAATGTGCTTGCTGGATACGGTCACACGGCTGGACAGGCGATCTCTAGTCATATGGGAGTGGATAAGGTGAGAATGAGAATGGATGGATGGAATGGAATGGAATGGGCAAGGAATGAGGAATGTCAGGTCGCCTTCACTGGATCAACTGAAGTGGGCAAACTAGTCATGAAGTCTGCAGCAGAGAGCAACATCAAGAAGTGAGTCCCCTCCCCCCCCTCTTGGATTGAATCCCCTCCCCATTGAGAGTGACTCTGGAACTGGGTGGGAAGTCTCCCAATATTATCTTCGCCGATGCCGATCTGGATATGGCAGTCAAGCAAGCCAATCATGGATTATTCTTCAATCAGGTAAGAAGAGGGGAGTATGATATATTTACTCATAAGCTGCTTTGAAGGGGCAATGCTGCTGTGCTGGTAGCAGGTAAGCCTTTATTTGGAGTGTCGATAGGATCTCTATGATATTGAGAGCCTTTTTCTTTTATGCCCCTTTTTGTGTGATGTAGAGTGAGTGAGTGTTGCACGTTGTCCTTGTTGTAGAACGTTCGTGGAAGGTAAGATCTACGATGAATTCGTTGCTCGATCGAAGGAAGCGGCTGAGAAGGCCGTGGTGGGAAATCCATTCGATATGAAGACTACTCAGGGACCACAGGTAGGAGAGAGGGAGAGAGAGAGAAGGAATGGACCCCCATCTGATGCCCTTTTGAGGTTGATGAGAACCAAGTGAAGACGATCCTCAAGTATATCGAGGAGGGAAAGAAGGAAGGGGCACAACTAGTGACTGGAGGGAAACAAATGGACGGAAAGGGACACTTTGTCACTCCCACTGTATTCGCTGGAGTGAACGATCAGATGAAGATCGCTCAGGAGGAGGTGAGGAGAGAGGGGGGAGGGGAGGGGAGGGGAGGAATGGAGGGATGATGATGGGAGATTGGAGATCTTCGGTCCCGTGATGTCCATCATTCGCTTCGATGATGAGAAGGATCTGATTGAGAAGGTGAGACTAATGTCCATCCATGCATGGAATGTGCATATGATAGGCTAACAACACGATCTATGGATTGGCAGCGGGAGTTGTGACGAAGGACATTGAGAGAGCACTCCATATTGCCAATAACATCAGAGCGGGAAGTGTGTGGTGAGTATAGGGAGAAGAAGGGATGATGGAGGGGAGGGGGATTGGTAGGAACTGATGTGTGATTGAATGTTGAGGGTGAACTGCTATGACGTCTTCGATGCAGCTGCTCCCTTCGGTGGATACAAACAGTCTGGTGAGGGGGAGGGGGGAGAGGAATGAATCTCTTTGTCTCTCAGGAATCGGGCGTGAACTGGGAGAGTATGGACTGCAGGCATACACTGAAGTGAAAGTGGTCACTATCAAGGTCCTCCAGAAGAATTCGTAGAAATAATGAGAAGAAGAAGGATACTCAGTGGAAAGAGTAGTCCATTTTCTTTGTTAGTCATTTCCCACACGTTGACCTTTCAGTCACGAATTACATATGCTTTATACCATCTCAATGTTAAATTGTTTTGTATATTATTCATTAGTTTTCTTAACATATCATACCCACAGAAGAATGGTTTGAAGATTATTTGAAACGTAGTTAGTAATAATTACTATGCCTAAATCAAGAAAATCTTGATTGATACAATGCATAGTTCATGATTAGTAACAGACTAGTTGATAACTATCGGGTTGAGGAATAAGTAACGCTCGTTTTTCCAAATTCAGATTATGACCTCTCCCGTCTTTCTATTTTGCAATTATATTCCGGTTTTTGATGATCGATAAGGGCTTGGATACTCTCTTTAGCGCACACTATATCATATATCTCCGATCATTTAGGCGATCACAATGGCTGGCTCAATTCAAAGTTGTCGCACCTCACCCTGAGATTTTGACAGGTCAGCACTGAGGGAAGAAGAATTATTGAGCCACAATTAAGCTGCAGTAGTAAAGTATCATGGTTATACATTACACTGATGATATTCAGAGGAATATCCAAGTAAAGGCCTGTGTGAGATATGCGCCTAACGAGAGTGTAGGATTTTCAGTTACTGACCAAAAGAAGTTTTGCTAGCCGCGTTTTCTTAGCAATAGATCTAAAGACCTCAAATATGCTTGAATGTGGAGTACCTTTCCTGTTGAAAATATGGACGAATTTTGCTAAGTATGGAGCATTCTCTTTATGAGTTAAATTGCTCGTAAGTCCGATATAGAAAAACAAGCCTCGAAATCGACATTTATTCCTATTTCCTGTAAACCGTACTAATTGAATGTAAGGCCTTAGATGGTTAAATGGACGAGCAACTTTTGCACTATCATCCACCAAGTGGCCACAATTATAGAATGGCTACTATGTCTTGGGTATGGTTTAATCCAAAGTCCTCAAAACACGCATTTCTTTTGATTCCGTCATAAAATAATATTTTTGGAAAACTGTTATTTTTCAAATAGGAGCATAAGTAGCACCAAATGTTTATAGTGATAATATAGCTCCATAGTGAGTGACTGGAGCGCACTAGTGTATAGGCCAGCACCTTCGATCCTCAAGGTAGACAAATAAGTTAAGTGAACTGCAATTTTTCACGAACGTTCCCCTTGAAACGTCTATAAAAATACAACAATGAATCGAGCACCATTCTCACTTCACCATGGAAGAGGTGTAGTATCGGGCTGCTCACCTGAGAATGTGTGAATTTGCCGAACAGTTTCCACGTTAAATTACACAATTTCGAAAAAAATCTAAAATTTTCGAAAACTATCAAGTACATTGAAATCTAAATTTCTCTCCTACACAGGAAGCGTGATATTTCTAATAATAACGGCTATGATACTCGAGCATACCCTGAAAAAATGCTATAAAGTCAGCTCGTTTAGATTTGATTGGCGGGAGATATATGAGCCCAAACACGATGCTCAAAAACGAGCGTTACTTATTCCTCAACCCAATAGTACTAAAGAAGAATATTATCCGAGATGTAAATACATCAATCACATTCCTCCCTCTTCCTTCTTATCTTCAGCTTTCTTCTCCAAACCCATGAACGAATTATTTATCTTCCCTAATTGAAATGGGTGAAGCCTCTCATATTCGAACAGTCGGAATGTATTATACATTATGTATATCCAGATCTCTTCTTTTCTTCTCTTCTTTCCTTTACTCCCAGACAATACAGAGATCTAACATTAAGAGGCATATTCGACAGAATTATATCTAACTTAATCCAATTATCATGGCACTACAAGATATACAAGGTTTGAAGTCTCAATTTGAATTGAGAGGGGAGGGGGGTTATATACAGGGGGAGGACGGGGGCGAAGCGAGAGAGAAGAGAGAAAATACAAGTAGACTACTGATTGGAATAGATAAAACTTGCATTGTACAGAAATGATCTTTGACGCGTGTTAGAGGCATGATATTTATGAGAATATAATGCAATACAATTGCAATGATAAAATGAGATTCCTGAGAGTAGTGTGAATACTCGTTTATTGATTGGATGGTCCTTCCTTATCTCTTCACTCTCTCTTTATCTTCCTTCTTCTCGACTCATTATAGCAACCATTCATATTCTCCCTCAGATCCATGGAAGAAGAGAGAAATTCTTGAGCCAGAGACTCGTACACCGCAGAATTCTCGCATCTGCAATCCAAATTGGGAATGAGTCAATAGGGTTTCCCCCCCCCCCCCTCCTCCCCCCTCCCCTCCTCCCCCGCCCCCCCCCCCCCTCAATGAACCTGTGTGCAGGGGGACAACATGCTCTGAGTGCATTGCATCTTGCTTTCCTCTCTGATTCGTCTATTCGACAATAAGAATTGAGAGAAGAATGGGAAGATATAATGGGAGGGGAAGGAGAGGAGAAGACGTCCACATTGCATCCTCCCATCTAAAGAGAGATATCGTCATGAGTCAGTTCCCAATGAACGAACCTCCTTTTTCTTATCTTCTTCTTCTTCCATTATCACACACTCTGCCATGTACTCTCCTACCTCAACTCTTTTGTTCATATATCTGCATTATCTGCTTCAGATTTCATTTTTCCCCTTTCTTTATTTATTTGCTTCCGGCAATAATAAGATAATATTAAAGATGTTCCACATATATGTGTTCTCCATCATGAATATGTACCTTTCTCTGATCTTGGATGGTCTTCTCTATCAGATCATTCCACTTCTCTCGGCATTCTTCATCATTTTCATCAAGAGGAGACAATTGGAGATATGCCAGATGGAAATCCTGGTAGTATTCCTTCATTTCTTCTCAATCTCTCATTTTCACTTACATAATTGACAGTAGAGAGGGTAATTCCTTGTGCTGCCGTGCACTTGAGACGATAATCAAAGAGATTATTGGCACACGAAATATAGGGAGAACACAGAGATTTCATATCCTGATCATTGATTGGTAAGATCAAACGAGACTCTCTCTTACCAAAGGCAATGGAGCAGCCATTTTGATCACTATTTTATCCTCTGGAATGAATGAATTCGTCTTCCAATATATCAATGACCATACCATAGAAAGTCTTTATTTCCTCCTTTTCTCTTCTTTTGATCGACTTTCTCAAACTATTCTTCCTCTTATCATCCGAAAGATTTCCCCGAATCGGTTTATGGAATAGCTGGAAAAGAATGGTTTCTGAATGCCCCCCCCCCCCCCTTGTGAATGGTAGAGATGGTCATACCTTATGTCTCTCTCCTCCTCTCATACTCCTACAATCAGCCAATCTATATCCAATCTCTTCTCTCAATTTAATCATTCTCTTTCCATTCCTACTACGAGATGCCATCTGCTCACATCTATAACTATTCTCTTCATTATCCACCCCCCCCCTTCTTTCCCTCCTCCCCTCCCCCCCTCCCCCCTCCCCCCCCTCCCCCCTCCCCCTCTCCCCTCCCCCTCCCCTCCCCCCTCCCCCTCCCCCCTCTCTCCCTCCCCCCTCCCCCTCCCCCCTCTCTCCCTCCCCCCTCCCCCTCCCCCCTCTCTCCCTCCCTCCTCTCTCCTTCCTCACTTCATCGCTGGTTCACAACATCTCCTCAGATCAGCACACTTCCTCTGGGCCAATCTGCAATCCTCTTCCTCTCCTCTCCTACTCCTTTCTTCCATTCTCTTCTCTTCTCTAACCTGGATGTTTTCCAGCATTCTTCAGATGAAGAGAGAGAATGGATGTCACTCACATCCGAAGCCAATGACATGCTACAGTACTCTTGCTGAAGTGAACTAGATTATCGTCTTTTGATGTTATTTGGGTCCCTCTTAATACGAGATCTCTGATATAATGGATCATTTTGGCCCTTGCCGGGAACCGTTGAGATCATTGCGAACAGCAATTCCATTCTCGGATGGTATGATACAAGGGTCTTGATCCCGTAATAGACAAACCATAACTTATTAGTAGTTGCTCCCGCTGCGCAGGTAGAAAAGTGAATCACAAGGAAAATAGTTATTTTTAAAATCAAATTTTCTCAACCGATCAAGATCGATCCAATATCTCTTTAGCGGTAACTTAGGTGTGCCCTGAGGCTCTAGAATAACTGTTCATGAAGAGATGGAGTTGCTGCTGATCGAGATATACTGAATGAACTCACGAAATCTTCGTCCATTCTCTCATCATCCATTCTAAGGAGTGATTCAGCAACACATCGATTAACTTCTCGTCGGAATCTACCATATTCTACTTCTCCTTCTCATCTTCGTGACTTTCTCTCTCTCTCTCTCTCTCTCTCTCTCTCTCTCACCTCGATAAGTATTTCCTCAATTTGGTATATTCGGGAAGCAAGTCCACTCCACAAATGGATGTGTCTTCTACGACTCTTTCATTCTGAAACGTACAATCGTGATTGAGAAGAAGGGGGAGGTGGGGGTGGAGGAGGGGGGGGGGGGGGAAGGTGGAGTCACCTTGACAGCGACGAATTCGACTCTTCTCTTTGGTTTTCCCTCGATTGATTCTAGATTTTCACAATGGAGAGATATAGAGAGCCATTCCCTTTTGCAGGATGTATACTCAGAACACAGATTGAGAGAAGAGAAGGGAGGGAGTGGAGGAAGGGGAGGGAGGGGAGGAAGGGGATGGAGGGGAGGAAGATCTGACTGATAATGGAATAGATGGAATGATAGAGAGAGGATTGAATAGGACTCACACTTTGAAGGGAGACAGGCAATAGACAGAAGAAGAGAAGAGGGAGCATTGTACAATGGAAGATAGAGAGAGGGGGAAGGAGGGGGGGAGGGGAGGAGGAGGTGGAACGGGTGGATGAGGGAGATGAGTGCATACCTATCCCATCCCCATCTCAGTGAAGAAGAAAGGGAAATGGCCATTATGTGAATAGATGAGAAGAGACACAACAACAATTATATCTTTATCCCATCATAAAGAGAAGATTAGAAGAGAAGACGAGGTTCCTCTCCATTATCTCTACGTTTACGATTAATCTGGAATCAAGGATCATGAGTGAATAACTCTTCTCAACTTCTATCACTTCATCATTTATCTCGTCACTCGTCTCTTCACTCGAATCGATTGGCATGGCATCAGTTGACTCGTCTATCTCTCCACTTCCTTCTACAGTCTGCAATTTTCCCAATTAATAGTTTTTGTCCCGTTCCCCTTTCCCTCTTAAAATGACTTCCCACTATCTCGACCCACATCAGTCTCTTCCGATGAGATATCCTCAGGCGAATCAGTCCAATCGACCTGATAAGTACTGTTTTGTTCTGGATTATGTGAAATATTGGCGATAGACGTTTTTTTTAAAGACACAGATCTTGATGTAATTTGGATTGAATGGATACATCCTATAAAATCCAAATTCTTAATCTGGACCTCGACTTTCTCTTCGGATGGAGGTTCTACACTGAGATCTCCTTCCTCTGAGAGATCAGCCTCATATTATTTATTATTCGCTCAACTCAATTAACAAAAAAAAGCATCGGTTATCTCATTTCCAATGAATTTCTGTAAGTAAGTAGATAGATTGAAGTATATCTCACACTTATTGGCTGCAGGTCGATTGGTCTCTTGATTCTCTGAGGAGAGAACGAGAGTGAGATGGAAATGAGAGATAAAAGGACCAGAAACGATCGCATCTGAGAATGGATTGAATGGCACTTCACAGTGAAACAATTGAATGAATGGAGATGGAGTTGAATGAATGAATGAATGAATGAATGAATGCCTCCATCAATCTCCAACTTATCCTAGTCCTTGTTGATTCAGATGCTTCTCACACTTTGTGGGCGTTTTCCCTCGTGTCTCCGATTCAATCCATCGATTGATTATATTTGATCAAGTACATCTATTATTTATCGTATGATTCCGCAGTAAAGAGAAGCAGTATTTATGAGAGTGGAGAGATACAGTGGAGGTAGAATCAGATTTGGTATGCATAAGGGGAGGGAAATAGAAGGCGATTCGTGTGCAGACTACCAAGCATAAGGACGACCAATAATGGAGAGTGCAATACTATCGTACTTCGTAAACATTTCCGAACAAATTTACATTTTGTAAATTATTTAAATTTTTTGCCTTTTGCTTGTTCGCAACTAAAAATTATAATTATTGTTTCTTATTTTTTATCCATTTCCGGGCAAATGTCCGGGCAAATGCAAAAATCCGACGGTGAAATATTCCGAGAAATACGATTAAAGAGAGCAAAATAGTATAGATTACGGTAGTATCGATTAAAACCAGGGCTGTGCAAGATTGCGAAATTCGAGAAATTTATTTTCCTTTCCCGCTTCAATGGATGAAGCAATTTCAACACTTAATATATCGTTCGAATCGTATTGTCAGTGATTCGAATGGTACATTGTACGTTGTAATTACTTCATCCAGTAAAGCTGTAAAGAAAAATAAATTTCTCGAATTTCGCAATCTTGCACAGCCCTGATTAAAACTCTCGTCCCTACCGTAATCTCAGTTTCTTTTCAATTTACATAATAATTGCTCTTTTTAATCGTATTTTTAGGAATATTTCACCATCAGATTTTTGTATCTGCCCGGAATTCGGGGTGGATAAAAAATAAGAAACAATAATTCTAAATTTTAGTTGCGAACCAGCAAACTGCAAAAAATGTAAATAATTTACACAATGTACATTTGTTCGGAAATGTTTACGAAGTACGATAGTTACTAGTAACTAGTGAATTATCCATCGGAATGAAATGGTACGTTATTATGAGGAAAGAGATCAATTTACTAACAATAAAAAGGCAATATAAATTCTTTTGTCACGTAAGACCAAAAAATTTGCCTACGAAGCTACGAATGAAATCTTGAAGGAGCAGAAAATGTAGTGGAGATAACAGTTGTATGACGTAACTCCTCACATATTCTGGAAGTAATTCTTCCTCGCTTCAGAGACAGTTGTCGTTCGAGTATCGACTCTGAAATGGAAGAGACTCGCCTTCACCCATCCTATATAGGGAGGCATAGTCAATGATAACCCACCCCCTCCCACACACACACACACACACACACACACACACACTCTCTCTCTCTCTCTCTCTCTCTCATTTTTATGGCAGGTTAAAGGGTGTGAATAATAAAGAAAAGTATCCTTTGAATTGTCAACCCAATTCATCTTCCGCATTAATTCATCACTCGAATGATCTCTTTATTTGGTGTGCGAGATCTCTCTCATACATGTACTTAATGAACACTCGGACTCGAATTCTCTCTCATAAAATACCCTGATAGACTCGAATTCACGTAGATGGCAAGAATGAAAAGGGGAGGGGGAGGGGGGTTATGGGAGGAGACCTTCCATGCACAACAATCAACTATTGAACTATCATTAGTTTCTTCCTGTAACAATTGTGTACTAGAATGAGCGAAAACAACAATCTTCAGATAGAGATGAATAGACTATGTTAGCATTATCACAACAATCACCATGCGGGGTATGAAGAGGAGGAGGGGGACAGGGGGAGCTATACTTCTGTGGGTTTGGATGAGATCAGAGGAGTAGAAGCGACTGATAAATACTCAAGAGAGGAGTATGTGTTTAGTGAGCCATTTCCAGAATTGATAAGAGAAGGTGCATAGTGGGATCCTCTGTAAGAACCAGTCCTCGAAGGAATTCCCAATGAATCCCAGTCACCACGAGTCGTGTAGAAGGAATCAGCGAGAGAAGCCGATGAACTGCAATGGAGGGGACTACCCACTACCTTCCAATCAGAGGGAGATCAACACATGAGATAGAAGAGATCCCTCCCAAAGTGAATCAAGCTAAGTTAACCATCTGGACCAATCGATAGACAACAATTTACCAAGTTGAATCAAACGATACAAATGAGAGAATCTAGGGTGAAAAGCGATTAAACTGTAGAAATGCAAGATTATGGCTGACTCATTAAGTGTATACAGGAGACCTATGAAATGCTCAATTATGTGAAGACTAACCCGAAGTGTTCTAAAGGGGTAAAGGAAGGCCGGTGGAGTAATATCGAAATGTGAGATACTATTGGAGAAGCATGAACCAATGCTGAAAGCGGTAGGTTGTACGGTAGCTGAGTGTGATTGGTACTGTAGACGGATCAATACTTGCATCCACCAGAATGACACGCGTTCCCTCCCAATCGGTAATGTCCAGTCTGCGGATTGATGACTCCTCCATCGGCGTACGCACTGAACGACGAATAGCAATACACTGCACGGATTTGTAAAGCTCGCCCCTTGTTCACACTGTCAGCACCACACATCTACACCATCTGATTATATCGACTTCGTGCATTTTTATCTCGCCACTTCTTCGACAGACTCGTGAGGATGAAACAATGAATGAAGATGAGACAATGGATATGGACAGATAGGAAAATAATAAGACAACACTTAATGAGACTTTGGTGATTAGTTTCATCTGATGGATGGATGAGACTCTTTCATCTTATAGTAGTATCCACACATATCAAATGTGATTACTACAAATGACTACATCATTGATCTATTAATGGTCAGGATTAC
>BTSX01000002.1:17531890-17593166 GCA_036245825.1 Pristionchus entomophagus | reverse complement strand
GTATCCATTCTTTTCTCAAACTTATGACAGCAAGAACTCTTTCTTTACTGTTAATTATCTCATAAATATTAATAAATGTAATGTATAAGCAAACGAATTATATAGTTTTGACTCGAATTAATAATTATGCCTCGATAGGTTCTACAATAGGATGAATAATGTGTACTAACCATATGGTTTGATCTCCTGACTGCTCTGCAGCAGCAGAAGAGAAAACGACGGAGACGGCTCAAAATGATGAATTTAATTTAGAAATTGATAGAAATACAAGAATCTGTGTCAGGGTGATTCAACATCTATCTTTCTACTATTACTCATGACGAATAGGTTATACTCCGAAAAAGGCGCTCGCATCAAAATAACCGCCGTTGTCAAGACGACAGGATCAACAAGAAGAGAATAAGTAGTAAACGAATGTGTTCATAGTTGATTAGTGAGTCATCCAACGGAGATTCAATAACAATTATTGATAACTGGAACCATAAATGTCACATCGGCCTCTCACTATTTGAAATAGATAGAAAATAAAGAACATCAATTGAAAGCGATGAGAGTGGTGTGCTTCAGTTCTGATAAGAGTGAATCAAGTGATATGGGAAATATAGATTCACGATGAGAGAAAAGGGAGATCGAAAGGTGAGTCAGCAATGGGAATAACCACCAACATAGTATTTTCTCTATCTACCATGTGAATGGATGGGGAGAGACAAAAATAACGAACGGAATACCGATATATAATTCCTTCGTGTGGCTTCCCTCAGCTCGAGACCCCGTTGGAATGGCCTGTAAATGAGAAGAAGAATTATTCCAAAAACAAGAGGAAAAGCTGGACGGAGAATAAAGGGAGAATCGATAGGCTAGTGAGAGGGAATGAGATGGAGAAATAGGAAAAAGGAAAGGAGAGGGCACACATCGTGCAGATAACCAGAGGGAGCAATGAATGAGAGTGTGAAGAGGAGAATGATCATTCGGTCACTCACTCTGTGTAAACTCAATGTGAACGGGTCGAGAACTCGAGCTGATACCGAATAGAGTAAACACCAAAGGAGAAAAGGACGAAAATGGGCGGGAGCGAACGATCCAGATCGGAATACTAGTAATAAACCGTATCTATCCAAATACAGTAATCTAAATACAGTTTTAAAAAAAATACTTTTGTCGAGATTATTTTTATTCTTTTAAAAAAAATAATTTGAAGAGTAAATTTATTTTTGCATAAGGTCCAGAAAAATACTTATATTCAAAGAATAAGTCAGGTGATGAAGGGAGGCATGGTCAAAACTTGATTTTATGGAGATAATCGCTAGATCACTATAATGGCAATAGATCATTGAAAATATGTCTGAGAAGTTTTTTTTTCAAAAATCTTCTGTTGCCGAACCGTGTTTCATGCAATTGCATGTATTGTGAGGATTGGTGGACCGAGAAAGGATGCTCCTTTCACTGTCTCCCTTTCACCAACTGATCACTATCGCACTTGTCTTTACTTCTCTCCCAATACTCGTAGATTATTCGTCTCTCTTCTCACATTTCTACCCTATTATGTATGCGGATAGTGTCTATCATGGCTAAAATACCCCCTCGCGTCTCCTTTCCTCCCCTTCCCTCCATACCCCCTCGTGTATTATCTAAGTCTGCTGGATAGACAACAATATTCATTCGATTTTCTCTCAGATGTCAATCGATGGAAGAAATTTTTTCTCGGATCGTTTTCGTTTTGTACTTGCCATATGCTCATTCTTCGCTCTCGCTGCTATTTACTCAAATCAAATAATCATTAACTTCACTTTCATCTGTATGACCAAAGATCAGAATGATACGATCACGATGTCGGATGGGGTACGGTAGTTAGCTTCCTCCCTACAGTGTTTCTTTCTGTCTCTTTCAGACACTCAGACAACGCTATGACTACTCGACAACAGAGAAATCAATGATTCTCTCCTCTATCGAATAGGCACAATGCTGGCCACATTCCCTATCACTCATCTCTTCGCTAAAGTGGGTGCAAGGTGGTTGATCTACTCTGATCTACCTCATATACCGTATCCCTCAGACATCCATTCTACTTCTTCGGCCTCCTCTCATGTCTCGTCACTGGTCTTATTCCATGGGCTGCTCGTTCTGGTTTATGGATGCTTCTCCTCTTTCGATTCTTTCAGGTACTGCACATCAATGGACTATCGGTCGATATTTCTTTGATTGAAAGGGAATCGCATACGCGTCAGACTTCACTACGATTGGAAAGATTTGTGTGGAATGGGCCCCGTTGAGGGAGATATCATTCTTCATCGGATTTCTAACTGTATTCAACTTCTGGAGTTCCGTTATCACCAATCCTCTCTCTGCATGGGTCAGTCGGATATGACATATAACTCAACCAATTAAATCGAATAATTCTTTCAGTTCTGTCAGAATGATTCTTTTGGGTGGGAATGGTCCTTCTATGCTCATGCAATTGGAGGATCTCTCATATTCACCTTTTGGTATATCTTTCCCTCTTCAATAATCCAATCCATTCCAAGGTGGTTGATCTACCGAGATGATCCACTGAATCATCCAGCTGTATCTCAGAAGGAAGTCATTAGAATTCACAAGAACAAATCAGATGAACATAAGGATGCGAAGAAGAGAGACGTCCCTTATTGGGTCAGATTCATTCCTATTTCTCTTTCTCATAGATCACAAATAGACACTGAAGTAGAGATAGAGAGAGATTCAGGAGATAACGAAGAACAAGACTATTATTGTCTGTTGGATATCTGCTTTTCTGGACATCACTTCAACTATTCTCCTTGTCACATATGCACCCATTTATTTCCATAAAGTAGACTCTCCCTTCTATTATCATTCTAATAAGTTCTTCACAGGTGCTCAAATTCGACGTGGCGACAACTGGGATACTCGTATCTGTCGTTTCCTTCTCTCAGCTCCCATTTAAAACTGCATTCTGTATCACGAGTGATAGGATGAAGTGGATGGTAGATCAAAGATCAATCTCATCTTTATCCATTGCAGTTGTATGTCTGAGCGATCGAAGATGCTTTTCTACAATTTCTTCGCTTTTGTTCTCTGTGGTGAGTGGTGTTCCTCATCTAGTAAACATGGGATATATTAAGGTGTATTTTACGCAGCTATCGCGTTCTGTCCCTGGCGAGAGGTCAGTCATCCCCCCTGCCCCCCCCCCCCCCCCCCCCTTCCCCCTCCTCCTTCAATCTCTCTATTCTTGTCCAGATGATCGTCGTTCTCTTCTGTCTCGTTGCCATCACCAGCAGTGCAAATTGTGGCAGTTTCTACAAATGTGCCAATTTCGTCGCTCGGTAGGTCACTCCCGCTCCTCTTCTTCTTTTTACCGTACTCCATCCTCTAGACAACACGCTCACTTTGTCATCTCTGCCATTCAATTCTCCAAGTGTGTATCTCTCTTTGCTGCTCCAGCCATAGTGGGAGTCATGGTAGATCACGATGAAGACACGAGAGGATGGAATGAGATATTCATCGGATTCGGATTCCTTCTCATTATGGTCATTCATCCATCCCCTCCTTCTACACTCAAATATCCTTTCCAGGCTCATTTTGTCTTCTGGGCAGTTGTCACAGAAGAACCAGCAGAATTCACTAAGAGTCGATCAGAGAGCTGTCTTGAAAAGACGGAGATGTCTATCGTACCATGTTCAACGATCAACGAACGATCGAATTAGCCGAATTGACATGCAAATTATTTCTGTCATTTTCTTTTCAACTGAAGTTCTCTCTAAAGAGCAAAAAATAATATTCTATCATACAAGATACTACGAAAAAAGAAACGAAAACCTAATCTGACACGACGAAATGTGACACATCGATGCCACGGTGGACTGAAATCCTACCGACACCCGGACCGCATGGCTAATAGTAAAAATGACGATCAGCGAAAACTGAGTATAATTATACTCAGTTTCGCACCTACAAAAGGCGCGCGATTCAAACGGTAGAAAAATCAGGTTTCTTTGACAGGACCAACCATTATATCAGGATCACCTTTTTTGAATTCCCTGAGAAACGCGGGAAAAATTTGAATATTTTCAATTCAATTCAATTCAATTATTTATCCACCATGGGGTATAAGGAGATTGGAATAGCGGAGATCTTCGTTAACGTTTTGGCAGAGGCCCGTCGTCTTGTAATCGGTGGTTGGGGGAGGGGGGGGGGGCTTCGGGAGGAGCAGCAGATCGGTAACAATACCAGAGTCGCAAAAGCGATTCTGTAGAGAAAGAGATAGAGGGAAGAGAGAGAATATGAGAACGGAAGATATCGGGTGAGCTTGTAACGATTCCAGCATCTAGCGCGTTCCATCGTTCGATAATCCTAGTAGCAAAACTTGAGTGAGACTTTGGAGGTACGAAGAGTAGCGAGAGACGCAAATTATGGGATCTACGAAGGTTACGGGCAAGCGGGGCTAATCTGTATAAATTAGAATGGTCATAGGAGTATAATCCATGAATTGATTTATAAAGAAAGAGAAGATCAAAGGTCAATCTACGGTGCTCAAGAGTTTGAAGTAAAAGATGAGACAGTCTATCTGGATACAAAGAATAAGGAATTCGACACCGTGCAAATAGACGCCGCGTGAAATTACGCTGCACGTCTTCAATTTGATTGGCAAGAATGACGGTGTGAGGAGACCAGACAACTGATCCATACTCGAGCAATGGTCGGATAAAAATAGTGAATGCGCGACAGTACAATTGGGGTTCAGGAGAGAAAAAGCATTTAAACATTATATTAATTTTCGCTCTCGCTTTAGATACCATTTTAGAAACATGATCGGAAAATTTAAGGGAGGGGTTCATAATAATACCAAGGTCTTTCATGAAAAGTGAAGTGGAGAGAGGAATATTATTAATCGTGTAAAGAGCACGCGGTGAGAGAGATCCATAATGAACTACAGTGCACTTAGTCTCGTTTAGGGATAGATTCCATTCAAGAGACCAATCGAATACAGAGTTAATAGCATGCTGTAAGATGTGAGTGAAGTGGAACCTTTGCGTAGATCTTTAGATCATCTGCATAGACACCATACTTTATCTCGGAAGGCAACACTTTACAAAGATCGTTAATGAAAAGAATGAATAATAGCGGACCGATACATGACCCTTGCGGGACGCCTGATGTGACAGAAGTGGGATCAGATAAAGTGTTGCCAATGAGAACATACTGAAATCTGTTAGAGAGGTAGTTTGAGATCCATGAGGTAATGTGAGAGGAAAACCCTAGATCGGAAAGTTTGTGTAGAAGGAGACGGTGATCAATACTATCAAAGGCTTTTTTGAAATCAAAGTAAATGGTATCAAACGAGGAATTCTGAGATTTGAAAAATAAGTAATCTGAATGGGTTTGTACAAGTTGAGTGTAAGTAGAACGGAAGCTTCGAAAACCAGATTGTTGAGAATCCAAAAGATTATTCCCATTCAGATTCTCAGACATTTCAGAAATGAGAATTTTCTCAAAAATCTTAGTTACAGAGCAGGTGAGACTAATAGGCCTACAACTATTGATAGAGTTGGAAGAAGTTTTAGGGATAGGTTTCACGATAGCTTTTTTCCAAAAGTCAGGGATTGCGTTAGCAAGTAAGCTTTGGTTGAATATGATCAACAGAGGAGAGACAATAGAGAATTTACACTTTGGGTAAAAGATGTTGGGAATGCCGCCAGGAGAGAAATTGCACTTGAGCTAGGGATCGAATAGCAATCAAAATTTGAGCAGAGCTAATAGAGGGTAAGTCAAAAGGTTGAGTGAGGGGAGGTGGAGATAGGGCTGGAAGGGGTGAATGGAGAGGGGAGGTAGAAACAGAGGCAAAGTATTTAGAGAAAGCGGAAGCCTTATCTCTTGATGACAATAATTGAGTTCCATCCAGGTCAATGATACCGGGAGGCGTGGATTTACAGGATTTTAGGCGTGTATTACAAAGACTATAGAATGCCTTAGGGCTCTTAGAATCGACGATACGAGATTCAACTCTCACATGAAACCCTCTCAATGCTCTTTCAAAACGTTTTACAAGAGCGATGGCATGGGCACTATTACGTGCAATGGAAGTTGCTCTCTTAGATTTACCATAAAGAATTCGTAAATGACGAGGATAACGGGAGAAGGGAGAGGGAGTTGATTTAGGCACGAAAGTGTCCAAACGAGAGTTAACAAAATTACAGAAATAATTGAAAGAGTCGTCTATATTGAGAGGAGAAAGTGAAAGGGTCCAATCATGAGAAGAAATATGGAAATTGATTGAGTCCCAGTCAGCAAGGTGGTAAAGTCGAGAGGGAATAAATTCTTTCTTGGGAGGAGAGGGTGCGCTTAGAGAAAAAGAGATACTAGCATGATCAAAAAAAGGAGTTTATGGCTTTACATTGCTCACAATGTTACTGTTAGAAAGGACAAGGTCAAGGATATTGTCACCACGCGTATTGAAATCCCCAAATTGCGTAAAATTCCGGTCACAGGCAAAAGAGAGAAGATCATTTTGAGTGGGTGAGGTCAGGTTATACCAGTCGATACTGGGGAAGTTTAGGTCACCACAGAGAATAAATGGAGTTGTGCTTACGAGAGGATCAAGGAAAGCGAGAAAAGAGTCTAGAGATGAGGAACTTATGATGTGCAAGGTACTCGAACTCTTCACGGGACGCGGAACTCTTTCTGTTGTTAGTGGTTGGAAATGGAGTCCGTCGTTGAACCTACTATATTTAGCGGAATTTGGAGGCGGACCTCGTTACAAATTCTAGCCATGGTTTTCGCCTTGGGTAGGATTTCAGTCCGCCGATTTCAGTTCTTTTCATTGTTTACAAAATTCTACAGTAACCCCCTTATCTACCTGTGTCTTGATCACGAAGTCATGTCGAACCGAGAGGTCCCTCCTGGTCTCGACGAAATCTCCCTCGGGGGAGAAGAAGTTGGGGAGTCCGTAGTCCTTGATCATCCTCTTCATTGTCTTCCGTCCAGAGGGGGCTATGAGATTTGAAGCGCAGAAGGCCGAGTCCTCCTCAGGAGTCATGGAAGCCTTGATGCCCATTTTCCGCGCGAGATCCCAGAAGTAGCTAGCCTTCTCCCTCTCGTAGTGCTCCTCCCCCAGAATTCTCTTGATGAGGGCCTGAGTTGCATCGAGGCGCCTCTCCCTTGTCGATGCTCTGGCCTTGCAGTAGGATCCGGGTTGAACACGAAACCTCATTGCACCCGCCGCTACCGTACTCTTGGGTCGAGTAACACGCACCGCGTTTCTCTCTTTCTTCTTCTCCCTTCTCGCGATCCTACTCATCTGCGCCTTGAGAGCCAGCCTCACTCGTTCCTCATTCTTCCTCTGTCTCTCTACTCTCCCTAGTAGGGCGTTCGTCTCGCCGATCGCGCCATCTCTCTGTGACTCCAGAATCCCTATCTTGATCTTGAGACGGATGCAATCGCACTTGGCAACGAGTGCATGTGCATCCTCGCACTGCTTCTGAAGATACTTGATCGTCGCCTCATCTGCTTCCCTTGTTCTCCCCTCTGCTTCGAGTCGTGATGTGAGAGAGAGAATCTCTTCCTGCAAAAGAGTTATTTTCATTCTGTTTCTTTCATGTTTCATTTTCATTGGAGAAGACGAAAGGATCAGTGCTGTGTACACTGAAGAGCAGACATGTAGATGCTACACGCAAAGATATGAGAAACACAAAGCACCGACTACAGACTATCATGCTATTTTCGTTTTGACTCTCCAATTTGTCCAGAGCGTATGTACTAGAAAGAGAAAATGAGTACAGATAGACCCAGGTGTTGTTTGTGTTCAAAGTAGATACAACACTTATCGATCCGTTATCGAAAAGACTGTAATTGCTCACTGCTTTCTGAGGAGTAACCTCCTCAGTCAGTACTCTGATTGTGTGTTCCTGCTCTGATGTCGTCTGAATGTGTCCCTCTGTGACTTTCACTCTCTTCGCCATCTCCTTCTCCTTCTCCTTCCTCATCGTCTCTTTCTGTCTCTCTTCCTCGATCCAAGCATTCTCCGTCTTGTTCATCTCTCCCTCTCTCAGCTCCTCCCACGTCGGTTCAAGAGCAACATTAGTGGGATAGCCGGAGCCGCGTAATTGAAAAACCCACACTACGGCACCGATGGCGAGATTCACTAATGCTCTCTCCCGCTCCCCTTGTCTCTCGTCGCTTTTTCTATCCCGTCTCGTCTAGAGAGCACCCACTCTATGAAGTCGCTCTCTCCTTCCTCTCTCATCCCCTCACTATAGAGGGGAACCTCTGCAGAAATGTTTTGCGTAACCATTCTCTGCCTATTGCATTTTTTTGCTAGAGCTGAATCTCCATTCCTTCAGGAAATTGCCAATCTTTCGTCGGTTCTTCCAATCTCCGTTTTGCCTTAACATTCTTATCTCCATACGTTTTATATGCACTGTATACTTTGTATTCCTCATCCATTCCAATCAGTTATCATTCATTCCAAGTCTTGTCCATTCGTCATTCATTCAACATTCTGTTTTTACTTTCTCACCGCTCCATCTCTATTGCAATATAAAGAATGTGAAACACGAAAACATTGGGGGGAAGCAAAGTACTTTATGCGCTGAAATTAGTTCATTTCTATATATCAAAACAATCCTTCCTTCGAGAACGCACGTGAAATCTGAAATGAAAGCATATTCTGTTCTTAAAATTCACACATATATTACTCCAGGTAGATTTCGTATTCTTTGTCTCCCGAACCGTGCTATACTAGAATTTCCCATTTCATAAATAAATCATTCTTTAGGAATGGTAAAAATAAATCTGTTATCTAGCCTAAAGTGCATCTAGTTTGGAGCGAGTGGGAGTATTGAAATGATAGAGAAGCGGCAAGTGAGTTTGACCTACTTCGGACTACAGTAACCCAGTAGATCTAATATAGTCTAGTGCACCCTCTTAAGCTGATAGCTGATTGTTCCATTGGGTCCCGGGGAGATTCGAACTCCCGTTACAGGATTTGAGTCCTGCGTGCAAACCGCTAGACCACGGGACCGACATTCATGTACCAATCAGCTATTACAGATTACAACAACACGGCAGAGCCGAAAGGTAAAAGTGAAGGATAGCCCTCCCGTACTCCATTCTCCCGTATCTCATCTAATACTGAGCAGACGATTTACCGGGTGAAGTCGACGAGAGGCCGGCTTGACAGGGAGTTCCCGGTGAGGAGTCATCACGGGATCGATGAAGGGAGGAGTCTGCTAAAAAAAACATAGTATTAGTTATCATATGTGAAACATGAAACATATCTGTAAGATAATATTCTCTTATTAAGGGAAGAAAATGTGACAGCTACAAAAAATTATCTGTGACGATTTTTGAGTTACTTATTTACTAATGCTATTGTATCGGTTTTAGACTCGTCCGCAATGGATAGATCAACAATCCTCCTAATACTACATCATAATACTTTACAAAACTGCCAAGTGGCGACGTCATAGGAGAACCACGGAGTTGCCCAGTCGAAGGGGTGGTCCAGTGTGGCCACTAAAGAATTCATCGTGTTTGCAAAGATAATTAGGGGAATTATTCACGGTAAAACAATTATCAATGGAAACTTATCAATAGTGAAGCGAGTCACGGTAGCAGTAGCACGGTGAAACTCGCAACCGTAAAAATGCGGACACACAACGGCTGTTTTTGCACATTTGTCCGCGAAAACCTCGCCGTTTGCACTCTCGCCAACCCTGGTAGCTTTTTTGCTCCTGATGTACCGTAATTTTACCTGATGTCCCTGATTTTTTTTTAGATATACTACCGTACATTTTGAATATTATTTTCGAGCGGATTTTCGAAATGCTTCTATTCCATTATTTTTGCTTAAAATACATGTTTTTTGTGTTTGTTTTTTTTAGGATGAACGAGGTGAATCACGACAAATTTATTCCATAACGGAGCATGAGAAATACAAGTAAAAAATGACAATGAATCAGACGACGTCCAGCACTGAGACCTGAAGGGGACACCTGGAATCCCCAACAATAGATTAGATGGAGATACTTCCCTTCGGGACTGGCTGCCAACCAGTGACGAAATGGAACGATAAGAACATCATTTACTAATTCGAGAAGTAAATAGAGGGGACAGGGCGCGATTTAGGTCTTGGTTGTCGCCTCCCGCTGGCCGAATGATCATCCATGAGAAGGCGATAGCGGAGAGACCTCTGGAAGCGAGAAGTTTAAAGCCGAAGCACTAGTCTTTCGGTCTTGTTTAGTACAGCATGTACCGTTGAAAAAATAGTTCCGTGATATTTTGGAGATTTGGGCATTACTTACGTGCAAAAGAGGAAAACTGGCAATGTGTAAATAATGGAAGTAGAGGGGAGCGAAACTTTCACGAACCTTGAGGCTAGACGCGTACCCGTGATAAGGTGACGACCCGTCTTTCTTCTTGGTCAAGTCGCCGTTCAGCTTACTGGACAGGCTCTGAGTAAGGAATGCATTAGTATAAACGCATAATCAATATATACAAAGCTCGCGAAACGTGGAAATTCGAAGAAATCGGAAAGTAATAATTTACGAGCCAAAGAAACTTTGTCCATGATCCAATGAGGTATCAGAGCATGACCTATAATGCCTCAAGCGATCCAGCAATTATTAGAACAGAGAACGCAATACAAAAACGTTATTAAATATTAAAGAAATAAATTCGAAAATGGCAGTCGGGGTCACACTTGTCAACCTAGATTTAAACAAAATTACAGACTCATACAACGATTTACCTGAAATACGGTAGAAACGCGGGGTGTTTGAAGCCTTTACGATACGATAAGTAAAAATGAGGTTTCTGTCTTTTCACAATGCAATCTTGCAAAAGTACTGTAGTTTCGGTGCAGACGTAGAGGAACTTTTTCATGCTTTTACCCGCAGCGCAGTTTCACCGTGAGTAGTGTTGCCTGATATTTATAGTAGCTCTACCTATTGTGCATACAGTTCCTTAACTACATTTCGATTTTCCCTCTCCTTTTTTGCCAAAGCAACCCATAAAAACCAACGTGAAAATGAAGAGGAGATGCAGGAGGAGCCACCAGTGGAGATGGAGAGGGGCTCGATCGATTGAAGGTGTCAGGAGCACTGCCAGGCCGCGGGGGCATCTGCATGTGGTTGATAGTATCAAGAAAAAGAGAATTGAATCCTCGATAGTCATAGTCAAAAGAAAATGAATACTTTTTAAAGCGTATTAACAGTGGAGCGAGTCAGTATTGTTGCCAGATTAAATAGCGGCTTTGCCGTTTCTATCTCTTCAATACCTGTGCTCCAGAGGGAGAAGAGATGATGTGATGTGTGGGCGTGCGGGGAGGGAGATGAGAGACGAAGGCGGGGCTGGATGGCCGGGACTGCTCCTGATCAATTTCAATGAAAATAACGAAGGAAAAAATATATTATTTATAAGAGAAAAAAGACTAAAACCAACCTCTTGTACTTTCCTCTCCATACCCTGCATCGCCCGAGCCACCATATCAGCACTGCTCTCACTTCTTCTGGCATCACGGCGGTTCTGATAGCATTAGATGTACACACAAACCGACATTTCACATAAAGTAACGCATTCAACATTTCACGTTCTAGTTCTCGAAAAGCTGTTGGCAAGAAACCCGCAAGAAATCCGTATCACAAGTTGATTCACAGTACATATTTCTAACCGTTGAGTTGGGAGTGCGCGGAGGGCGGCTTCTGCTTGTCGTCGCCCTCCATGTTCGGAAGGGGAGTCAACTGAAACAAAAATGATTATTGAGAATGCACGAATGGCAGGAGTCTGGATTCATGGAAATAGCACGGCCGACACAAGTGACGAGCCTTGTGGTAAAACTATTGACTTACAGTGTTTTTGGTAAATTATTGCTTTTCGTGGTGGGAGAAAATCCGCTTTGTCGCTTGGATTAAATCGGCGAACGCCCCGGTACCGTAATCACCCGCAGGGGAGGGAGTGTTTTGACCATTGTCTGAGTTTTCTCGCATTTGAAGTTTGCATGTTCTGGATTTATTGGAGTCTGTGACCGATAACCTACGATTTAAGCACAAAAAGAAGCCGTCAAGTGCTCTAGTCGCTGAAATAGATCCCCGCGTCAAGAAATCCGAATGTTCAACCTTTTTTCTTACAGACTCCATGAATCACGTATCTGACACAGCTCCAATATTTTTAATTGATTATTTTTTAAAGAATGGGAGTGATTTCGCTAAATCGGGCGTGCTGAACAACCTAAAAACACTCATGTTTTATCGTTTAAACTAGTTTCACGTGATACCAAAAATCGTCACTCAGCCGCGACGCGCAACCGCAACGCATCTGTCCTTTTCGCTTAGACTCGTCGCTGTGTCGGCCGTGAATAGTGAGAGAGAATAGAGCCCTGGAAAACGTGCAGAAAGGCTCAGTAACCATCCGCCACATAATAAGCTTAGCATTAGTTACCAATCTAACAATTAAACTATAAAACATAAAATATTAACCACGGCACGGCACCCGGAACGCCGACATAGGGAGAAAGAAAACGTGCGACTATAAACTAGAACTACAAACTATAAAGCTCCACCGTAACGGGCTCAAATTTCCTGATTTTCACTCTGGGCATAATGGTCCTACATCGATGTCTGCTAAACATAGAAAGAAAACGAATCGCAAACTAACTTAACCCTAAAATCAGGGTCATAGCTATGAGACCATTCAAAAAAACTGATCGCGAACTGATTTGACTTGATTCAGGATCAACTTCTTTCTGTAGGATTTCAACCTGATTTGAGGGTACGCTTTCCGCTTTGCCTATGTAGGCGACCAGGGTGCAGTGCCATGGTGTGACGGTCCTGTCGCCTTGGTAAACCTCGCAAAACCACACCAGGTTAAGACACAGAGTGCGAGGGAGATTCAAATGAAATTGTTTTGCACCGTAATCACGAGTGAACCGGAAACCGGAGGCATTTCGTGGTGAGACTAAGAGAAAATTTATAAATTTCGTATTTCATAATATTTATTTTAGAATGTTTAGAAAATTGCTTGATTGATCGAAAACCACATCACGAATCCAAAATTCAGTGATTCGATTAGATTTTCTCTGTATCTGAGCAATTAGAAGGCTAAAACGACCTGGTATTTTCTTTCGAGTTGGATACTATTATTCTCGCTAAGAATAGATGCATGAAGATCGAAAATAATGAAATGAAATTTAAATAAAATAATGTTTTTAAAAATCAGTTTATGATAAACCCCGCAACAAGAGTACAGTTTTGCTTGTGGCGAGAGCGCAGAGAAAGCCAGGCACTCCGGCATTTTTGGGGAGCGGCGTCACACCGCGTTAACGGAGAAAAGCGATTCGAAATTCAGCGGTTCACAGTTTTTCTCAAAAAATTTAAATTCGCGGGCATCAATCGCAAAGTGAGCTTGGCATTCAGGGTATTATTACCAGTGCTCAGGCACTTTGCACCGCATGCACGGCACCCGGGCCGCCGACAAAAGACGAGTGGAAAATGTCGCCACCCATCAGGGGAAATCAGGAAATGAGCGAGGGCCTCCAAATAATGTACAGTAGAAAGAAAGCTGAGCCTGAATCACGATAAATCAGGGATTTTACGTGATATCACGTAAAATCCCTGATTTATCGTGATTCAGGATCAACTTTTTGAATGGCCTCATAGCGACGGGTCCGGAAAGTGAACATCAGGCAACTAGAACCGCACGCGCGTCATTCGGGCAACGCGGTTGTCATTGTTTTTGTAGTTTATAGCCTAAATTTCGCTCTTGACATTTTCGTTGGCTCTATGTCGGCGTTCCGGGGGCTGAGCTCGGGTATTATTTCAGTCCGCCGTGCACATCGAACACGATACAAACTACAAACTACAAGAGTTTACTGTAGCTACGATTAATCGCGATTTTTTTTGTTGCAATTTTCCACTTTTTACGCATTTCGATCTTCATTTCCTGGTATTGTCTATTCAGATGACTTCAAGTCACTTGCGTCAGCGAGTGGTCGATCTGTACAAGACTCTTCACTACATGGGTCGTCAATATCCGACTGGATCAATCGACTTCCACGATCGACTCAAACGAGCATTCATTAAGAATGTAGAGGAGACTGATCCGCTGAAAATAAGCAAGATGTGTGACCATGGAGATTTCGTCGTAAAGGTAAATGATGTCTCCTCCTTTAATCTACGTCTCGATTACCGTACCTGAATTGCTGTAAGAATCGGCTACTGTATCCTAAACTGTAGGAACTGGAGGCGATGTACTCTCTGCGAAAATATCGAGCTATGAAGCAGAGATACTACGACGAGCAAGACGTGAGTTACTCGTTATAAGTTTATTGCCTTTGGATGATCACTTGAATCGAATCAATCGAGTTAGAGAGTTCACCATTCCATTGTTCAACAGTTTTCTACACAGGAGGAAGAGGCTCTCGAACGATTGCGTCAACTAAAGAAACTCTCTACGATCCCTGCGCTGAAGGATGGAAAGGTCACTTAAATTTAGAATCAACGAATGGTAGATCGAAAAGCGTAACTTTGTACATACTGTTCCATAAACGTAGATTAGTGATACTCGTGCCTTATCGCTATTTTGACTGCTTGCAATCCCACGGGTCACCCGCTCCTTTTGCCTTGTACGAATGAATGATTGAATATATGTATTATGCGTATCGAGAATGAAAGATGGCGGGTCGATGGAAACATACAAAGAGGCGTTTTTTTCTAACGACGATAGCCAGGCGCCAATACGGGATTTGGACAATGATCGCATCCGCCTCTCGACCCCATAAATCCTCTTATTCCGACTCCACCGCGAGCTCCGTTTGTTCCAGGAGCGCCTGTAAGTTGATATAAATTCACGTAATTAAAAAAAAAAAATAAACTCACCGGGCTTGCCTGGATCTCCTGTCTCTCCTCTAGCACCATATCTGAAGTATCAATTCCTCATTTATAGAATACGGTTATTACTCGCCTGGGTCTTCCCGGGATTCCGGGCTCTCCGGGAGGTCCTTGTGCTCCGGGGGGTCTGAAAAGAAATGAGAAATTAAATCCGAAAGTTTTTTTAAACGTACCCATTTGGCCCAGGAGGGCCGTATTCGATCTCTTCTCCAATGAGAGACCCTGGTACTCCTGATTCGATTTCAAATTAATCATTCTGTATTACGGTATTTATTCTGACCTGTTAGACCTGTTATTCCGGATATTCCTGTTAAACCCGGAATTCCTGTTAATCCGGGAGGCCCAGGAGGGTTCCTTCAAGCATACGAGTTCGGATTACCCATTGGAATACGGCAATCTGTTGTTGCTCGTTGGAATACGTTAATTGCCTACCTCGGAGAGTAGTACGATTGTCCCGGGATTCCAGGCATACCGGGAAAGCCCTTTTCCCCAGGTCGCCCCGGCCGGCCCGTTCTGCAATGATATTCGGATTACGGTACCTACTCCAATCGATACTGACTCTGCTGGAGCACATTGTTGACAGAAGGAGATCTCTGGCATCAAAGGCATTCGATCATCGTAATCTGGAGCTGGAGAACCGATTGCGCCCGGGAAGCCATCAATTCCATCCCTCAATTGATCCATTATCAGACCAAGTGCCGATATACGTTTCTGATTTCGTAGAAGATCAAAGATTGACTTAATATTAGTGTTTAAAATAGACGAACCGTCCCGGAATCCCAGGGAAACCCGTTTTGCCGGGAGATCCGAAAACACAGACAGAAGAAACTCCCGCGGAACGGGTTTCGTATTCCACTCGAGGCCTCTCAATCACTCTTTCTTCTATGAAGGGACGGACACTCACTGGATTTCGACGAGTAGCTGATCCTACTGTGAGAACAGGAATCGTAGGAAAGTGGTGTGCCCTATTTCCCGGTAAAGTAGAATTTACGAAAGTATCGCGCGGAACGGAAAAATTGCTGGCAATTTGCCAAGTGCGTTTATTTATTATTGTAATTATTTATTTATTATTTAATAAAGAAAAAATGACGGGAATATCGCGAAACTGAATGCCGGAGACGGTGATAAGACAATTCGGAAAATCAATAGAAAAGACTGGTTCAGAAAGTATTTTTCAGAAATTCCACTTCAGAAATTACCACTTCAGCAAAGCCATTTCAGAAAAGGACGTTTCAGAAAATGTCAACGATCGGTAGCTCAATATATATTTTCTTGTAACTTTGCATTTGTTTTTAGATTCTTCTACTTGATTTGATATGGAATTGATAAAAAAATTTAGAGAAAAAAGTGTATAAATCATGCGTAAACAGCTTCACAAGACGTGTGCGCGCTCACGCGAGCGCGGTCACGTCGCGTCTAATTTTTCTGAAACGTCCTTTTCTGAAATGGATTTTCTGAAGTGGACTTTCTGAAACGTGTTTTCTGAATCAGTCTTTTCTGAATTTGATTTCCGGAACCGTCTTATCACCCCGGAGACGCTATCAACACACTTGGCAAAATATGTGCGATTTTCCCGTTCCGCTCGTAATTTTTGTAATTTCTACTTTACCGGAAAATAGGACAAACCACTTTCCTACGATTTATGTTCTCACAGTACCATTTACAAAGATCAATCAAGAAAATAAATGGAAAAGAAAGGATGAATACATACATACCATCAACATATACTATTCGATCTGGATATACAGAGGTAGGTCGGACAGTAGTTGACTGGTATGAACTCCTGAGAATATCGATTGGTCGTTGTGATCTACTGATCAGTTACCCTGATCGTCTCAAATAGGGATAAGTGATGGCATTCGGATCGTTCGGAAGAAAATTTTGTCGTTTCATTCGAGATTGAACACCCACGGATCGTTGAACCTGGAGGAATTGATTAAGTGGGTGAAGATGGGAATGACTTCACCTCTCGTAATTCATCCCATAGATCGTGAGATCGAGTTGTACAGAAATGAAGTTCATGAGAAAGTGAAGTTTGTAGAGATTGGAGATGGAAGAATAAAAGAGGAACGAAGATTACTGTAATCCAGAAATAAGTAGAACAAAATGAGAGATTGACACCTGATGATATCACTGCAGATGTGGACAGAGTCACACTGATGAAGAGGGTTCGACGATATGATTCCAACTGAGATAACAACCCATCTTCTCCTTTCATTCTGAAATTTTCGCTAGTATTTTTTGTTAATATCGTGGTTTGACATTAAATACCATTTTGAGATATCATCCTTCCCTGCTATGCCAAATAAAGCTCAAACACATAATATTATTGTAATTGTTTAACAAGCTCTGTTAAAAAATAATGATGGAAAATTGAAGAGAGATCAAAGATCAATTGGAATCATCGACCAGACAAAGGGCGTGAGAGAATTGAATAGTGATTGAAGTAGATGAGTATTGGCTCCCTTTCCCTTCTCATGAGTCTTACCGAGTACTCTTCGACTGTGACCAAAACTGCCTTGTCATTCCATCACCTTCCTTCCTCAATCAACAACTTTATCGAGTGACAACCACAACAAAACAAATAAAGGAACAACAACAAATGATTAACTGATGATAGATAGAATGGCAGATATACTACATCCACTAGTTCACTCTCCTTTCACTATCTTTTTCTTCTTCTTCTTCACAACTTTCTCAGTATCATCAATCTTTCTCTTCTTTCCCACAATCTTCTTAACTTTCTTCGCTGGTCTAACTTCCTTTTCATTCTTTTCTTCTTCCTTAAATTCATCTTCCACTTGGACAGTCTCATGAATAACTCCATTAATCTCCGTTTCCTCATCACCATCGCTCTGCAATAATCCATTATTTCATCATAACTACATACCACATGATTTTCGATATAATTGAGATTCTCACAACAGGGTCCGTACAACGATTTTGCAACCAATGCTCAAAAATTGGTCCTAGAGTCAACTTTGTACTTAGAGTTCAAAAATCGACCTTAGAAATCCGTATCCTCAATTCCCCATTCCCTGTGACACACTTTACCCTGTGCCGTCGGCTTTTAAATCTCATGAACGGCGCTTCGTAGACCCACCAATATATAGTAATTCTGAAAGATCTCGACGAGATATGACTTTTTACAATTGGGACTGAAGGGCTAGCTCATCTCTGATAAAAGTTAGAGCCTCTGAAATGTTTTAAATAGTCACCCTGAAAATTTTTCGTTCGGCGGCTAAAAAACGGCATATACCATTGAAATCCCCTTCAAATTTTACCCCTGTATATAGGAACCACACGGGTGACTTTCAAATTGGTCGCCCGAACTTCCTATTTCGGTGAAATACCAAGTCGGGGATGACGAATCTAATACGAGTAATTAAAAAATTAAATAAAATGTAAAAATATATCAAAATGTCTTTTAAAAATATAACTTCTAACCAGGGAAATACCGTAATATTTTTCGAGTTGGAGAGCATCCTTAGGTCACATCTCTGATTATGCGACTGCATTTTTTGTAATGGACACGTTTTAGTTGTATTTTGAATATTATATTTATGAAATTGGATTGGGGATACATGCAAGGGATAATTTAATCAAAATAATGTCGAAATTTAAAGTTTCAATGGAAATAGAGCTAAAAGTAACAATGAGTGGTAGGTCACATTTGAGTGCGAACTGTATGAAAACGAATGAAAACCAAGATGTGTCTTTGCGCTCATTAGATGCGCCATAGTCTATTCCATCGTATTCCGAGGAGAAGTGGGGCTGGACACGCCAAAAAGTGCACCTAAATGGCCAAAAATATACCCTCCCTAAGATGAAACGCCATGAAAAAAAGTATACAGTGGTAAAATTTGAAGGGGAATTCAATGGTATATGCCGTTTTTTAGCCGCCGAACAAAAAATTTTCAGGGTGACAATTTTAAAACTTTCGGTGGACCTAACCTTTTTCACAGATGAGCTAGCCCTTCACTCACAATTGTAAACAGTTTTATCTCGTCGAGATCTTTCAGAATTACTATAATTGTGTGGGTCTACGAAGCGCCGTTCATGAGATATGAAAGCCGACCGCACAGGGTAAAGTGTGTCACAGGGAATGAGTCTTTGAAAATACGGCTTCCTAAGCTCGATTTTCGAACTCTACGTACAAAGTTGACTCTAGGACCAATTTTTGAGCATTGGTTGCAAAATCGTTGTACGGCCCTATCTCAGTTGTATCAAAAATCCTGTGATAACCCCCTTCCTATCCCTTCTATCATTCATTCACTCACCTCCTCCTCTTCTTGTCCTTCATTCTCTTCTTCTTCCCTCACCATTCTTTCCATTTCCTCTTCTCTTTCTTTCTTCTCTCTTGCTCTCTGTTCCATTCTCTCCATCTTCTTCCTTATCTTCTCCAGTCTTTGCTTCTCTTCCCATTCGGCAAGCAGATCCGCATCCTAAAAATTTATTAATTTCCAAATATACAATTCGGAAGTACAAAGGCGATACTGCATTTAAACATGTACTAGTTCAAAATGTCTCATCAGAAATAACTCTTCTGGGATGGTAGACAATTCCGGAACGGAAATGAATAGGTATTTATGATGAGATGAATTACACCCTCCTAAGCTTTTAGAATGGCTGCCAATTGAATTGTGTTGATTTGCGGAATTGCCCCCCCCCGGTTCTTTTGCTTTTGATACCTTGGCTCTTGCCTTCTCCATCTCGACGGGACATCTACCAGCCAGATGACAACGAGAACACGCCCTGCACACTCTCTCATCAGTCCCATCCACGGATAGACCTCCCTCCTCCCTCCTCCTCACTCACTTGCAGTGTTTGTAGCTGTCCTTGAAGCATCTCATACATCTCTCACAATGCTTCGTCGGTTGTCCATCCTGAATGGACCCATCTCATCTCTTTGTGCGGGGGGGGGGGGGGGGAGGGGGGGAGGGGGGGGGGGGGGCGTACTCTGCTAGTGCAGTCTCCACACATTCCACAATGAGTGTTGTTGCCCTCCACGTACTTCTCGCACATCTCACAGTATCTGAGGAAGGGAACCATTGGGGATCAGAGAGGAGGAGGGGGGGAGGCACTGACTTGTATCCCTCCACATTGGATAGATTGATAGACTCTTTCTCCATATCAGTCAACATCCTCACAGTTGTCTTGTGATGACGAGCGAAGTCCTTGTGATTAGCATACAACACCTCAATAGAAAAAAGATTATCCTCACGTTGGTACTCCCAACTTCCCGATTTTATTAGCATCTCCCCCAGAATCAGAATCTTCAAACGTCGACTGGAAAGCCACCCCATTATCTCAGACATATCCCAACCCGGTGATTCAGGAGCAGGGCTGGGATTTTATGTTTTCTGCTTTCTGGTCATTTTTCGGAACAGACAATTAACTTACAGAAAACAGAAAATATGTATTTTCAGTGCAAAATCGTCGCAAATGCTTTTTTTATGTTGCTAAAAACGTTTTCCATTCTAACAATAGTTATTTATTGTTGGAAAAGGTACCGCTACAGTTGTATTTAGCTGTGTACATCGATTAATAGACCCAAAATCCACCCCATCCGCACTCAAAGTGAGCCGAAATGTTGACCAAGCCATAATATTCTGTTAAAGTGGATTTTTTCTTCCCGTATTTTTAGTTGTTTGGATTTTTTATATATAAAAAAATATAAGAGGGCGAGAAAACGTACAATAATACACATTTCCATTTTTTCGTCAAATATTTTATGATGAAGATTTTTTTCAACTACTGTAAGAAAATATTCCGATCCACGCATGTCCGACCATTCCGGCACGTCCCAGCGGTTCGCTGGAGCACGCGACGCGTTTTTGAGGACGTGTTGGTTGCGGGCCTCCCCCTTCCGTGAATATAACGTTCCGCGCTGCGTTTGAATCCTCTGGCAGAATGTCTTTAACTGAGCTTTTGAATCTTACAATAAAATATTTATCGGATTCAGCATTTTTTTTAAAAATAAAGTAAAACGAAAACAAGTTTTGCTGTGGTGTGAAATTGGTCCCATTTATTGCCCCTAATAGTATACTTGTAGGGACCACCGAACCGGAAAAGTTAGACTCAGAGCCGGGAAAGGCTGTGTCTCCGGGAGAAACGTCGAAATTCCCGCGAATTCAAATTAACACTAAATTTTGGTTTCCTTTGAAAAAGATTTTAAGAGAATGCGCCTCTTCATTTATTTAAGAAATGTGATGTCCGCATCAAATATATTCACATATAAAAATAATTCAAAAATTCTGTCTACCAGAAAGTTATAAATTTTGCATGTGAAATTCCTCGTTTCCTATTTTTATTGGGTACTGAATGTGGTAGTTCGACTGTTCGAGCGAAATAGTGAACCCAAAATTTTGAAAGAACGGCGCTTTAAAATAGGCAAAATAAAATCGCAAAACAGGTCCTTGGAAAGTTCTCGATAAACCTTGAGTTTGGTGTGTTATGGCGTATTGTAGCGGGATTTCCCCGAAACGTAGAAAAATGGGCGGGGCTGCGGTCCCTAACAAAGTATATAGGGACCACCACGTAAAATTTTAAAGATAGTCTAAAATTTCTTTTATATGTGCATTTGGGTAATCGGGAGTGTAGAATTCATTAAAGTTACTCAGAAAATTATGAAAAAATAAAATCAACGGGTTCTGACCTACCCGTCTAAGCCCCGTAAGGTATACGGTATTCTTGAATGTGAACACTCGAAATAATGGAATACGTAATCAATCTATTAGAGAGACGCGTATTTCACTTCTTTCGAAGCAGTTTAAAGGTTCACAATAATCAAAAAAGGGGCAATCGATAAACTAAACGCATATGGTGCATGATTCTTTCAAAAGTTCAACACCCGATAAAATACATTTCTGGTAGACAGAATTCTCTTATTTTTTGCACAAACATTAATTAACGGGTTTAGAACACAAAAAGAAGAAAAAGTCAGAGGCGCATTCCTTGTAACGATTGCTAGCGTGCAAAAGTCGTGGTACGATTTTTAAATTGCCATAACTTCTTTCCAAATTGAGATAGAGACCCACGGTTTGAAGCATTAGGTAGCCCATCTGTAGGAAAATAACCACCTATTATTGAATCGTATCCTGCTCTATTAGTGATTTTTAGGCAAAATTGCAGCGAACAAGCTATATTCAAAAAATGACAAGTCTCACATGGAATTTTTGTACAAATTCAAATATCTAGTGCGGGTAGTACCACCTTAGGTGTGCACAGTCCATATTGAGGCACATTGATAGCATTTCAAATAAGGTCAGCAGAACCATTTTCCAAAACATAAGAAAATTATGAAAAATGATGCCATTTTCGTTCTAGTTGAGCTACAGCCTCCATATTTCGTAGGATATGTCAGTACATACTGAGACATGACTGGTTGAAATTTTGGCCCGATCGGGCACTTGCGGCGAAAAATCGTTTTTCGAAAATTTCAATTTTGGGTCCCTCTTAACTCCCCAGCCACTGCCGATAAAAATTAACCAATTGAACATTTCTTTTCCGAGTTCATCAGGGCAGATGCTCTCAAAATTTCATCTTGATTGAACACCTTTGAGGAAAGTAATAGATCGAGAACTTGGGTATGAAACATCGTGGGAAAAACTTGCTTCGATATCCAAAGCTGAGTAATTATTATTCTAGCCGAACTACTGCGCTCATAATTTGCAGGGAGTGTCAGGTAGTGGTGGCGCATTCCTGCTTATTACTAGAGCACTGTAGTGAACATTCTACGAAATTTGGTTTTTGGAGCATGATTTGCCTGCATGGTTTTCTTCCCAAGTTCTCGATCTATAACTTTCCTCAAAGGTGTTCAATCAACATGAAATACCAAAATTGAAAATTTCGAAAAACGATTTTTCGCCGCAAGTGCCCGATCGTGCCAAAATTTCAACCAGTGATGTCTCAATATGTACTGACATATCTTACGAAATAAGGAGGCTGTAGCTCAACTAGAACGAAAATGGCATCATTTTTCATAATTTTCTTATGTTTTGGAAAATGGTTCTGCTGACCTTATTTGAAATGCTATCAATGTGCCTCAATATGGACTGTGCACACCTAAGGTGGTACTACCCGCACTAGATATTTGAATTTGTACAAAAATTCCATGTGAGACTTGTCATTTTTTGAATATAGCTTGTTCGCTGCAATTTTGCCTAAAAATCACTAATAGAGCAGGATACGATTCAATAATAGGTGGTTATTTTCCTACAGATGGGCTACCTAATGCTTCAAACCGTGGGTCTCTATCTCAATTTGGAAAGAAGTTATGGCAATTTAAAAATCGTACCACGACTTTTGCACGGTACTGTACGTCAGTTTCCAGTTTAGTCGCAGATACTTCATATTTGAGCACTTCGAAAAGTCTTAAAAAATTGGAAAGTATCATCTATGAATTTCGACATTGGTGCCGCGAGGTTCCTCTTCAATTCCTACATTTATTAGAACCTATTCAGTCGCTCTTCTCTCCTATGAAGGTTTTACAGGCGCACTTTGACGCACAACTGTTCTGTAGCACGTAATGCAACTGAGTACTGTGACTGCCACTCAAGTTATACTTCTCCGTAATTTTCCCCTGCATCGATTCTATTAGATTATTAGTGATTAGTTATCAGGAACCTACTCTTATGTCCTATGAGAAGTTTCTGAAAGAAAGCACCTCGTAAAATAACATAATTGTCGAAAAAAGTAATTCGAAGAAATCGTGGCCAGAGTGTTACTTAATGTAACTTTTCCTCAGCTATTCGTGTGGAGTACAGTGGGTGAGCTAGAGAGGACGAACATAAGACGACATTACGCATATAATCAGTTACCTTGCAGTCATAGCTTCCCTGGTATACTGTACCTCTGTTAAGCATGCAAAAGCTTTACGATTTCGATTTAATTCAACCATATTCTCATGAACGATAGTACTAATGGTAGCAGCGCATGCTAGGTGTAGTTCCTGTAGTAAACATACTTCATTGAGGGAAAGAAGACGATTAGAGTGAGTTGATCTTAAACTTTGATATATGGACTGGGAAAAAATCTATAAATTGTTTACTCATATCAGTTCTAATTGTAAGGTTACTCTATCTCCGATGTATTCTACATAAACGAGAAAAAAATTGGAAGCAAGAACTGAGTACACATAACGACCCAATAGTTTCAGAAACATAAAGCTGAAACAAAATATGCTCCAACTCAAGGAATTTATTACTGTAGGCTGTTCAATGGAACCCATTTTCGAGGCGCTTAAAAACCTTGATCTGGACTTTTCTATTAAAACTATGTTTATTTCAATGATTAGGGGCACTTGAACTAGCGATAACGCCAAAAATAAATTTAGCAGAATCGCTTTCGCCCGGCACGTGCGGTCCCTAAGTATAGTGCGCAACAATGATCACAATACGATTTTAGAATTTTTTTGAAAATTTTTCTGTTTTAACTGTTTTTTCTGTTTTCCAAAACAGAAAATTTTCTGTTTTCTGTTTCAGAATAAATAAATTTTTCTGTCCCAGCCCTGTTCAGGAGAGTCACCCCCCCCCCCCCCCTTCCCTGCAATCAATCATGCCGATCACATGTATCTTTAACCTCGTCGCTCCTCGGGCATAGATAAATTATTATTATCATCCCACAAAACCATGGCGATTGGAAAATGAAAAATAATTATTTTGGCTTCCTTGCTCAAATACTACAAAGAATTAAAAATGCATTCTCCTTCTAGAGAATGCATTATAAATAACAAACCCTGTAATCACTCATCCACAATTCTCCCTGGTAATTCCTCAATGCATGTTTTCCCACGAAGAATGGAAGGAATACGATGGAATGAGAGAGGGCAGAGGAGGAACCTCTGCAACTTACGATACTCTTATGATCTTATGATCTCAAATTCCAATTATAAGAAAATAAAGACACTTTACTGTGAGAACAGGAATCGTAGGAACGTGGTGTGCCCTAATTCCCGGTAAAGTAGAAATAGCAAAAGCGTAACGAGCGTAACGGAAAAATCGCTGGCAATTTGCCAAGTGCGTTTATTTATTGTTACATTTATTTATCTATTATTTAGTAGAGATAAATGACTGGAATAGCGCGAAACGGTGACCCAGAGACGCTAGCAACACCCTTGTCAAAATGCCTGCGATTTTCTCGTTCCTACCGTTGTTTTTGCGATTTCTACTTTACCGGGAAATAGGGCACACCACTTTCCTACGATTTCTGTTCTCACAGTACGATATTTACTTATTGTTAGATAGCATGATCACCTCGCGACAGTGTGTCTCGATCCAATGGCTTGAACACTCTTCATCAGAGGTTCGACGAATACTCCGAATGGAGGATCAGTGATGATTATGAGACGAGATACCTATACAAAGTGAATATAGAATAAGCAATAAGAGGAGAAAGAGTGGACTGACAGTGGCAAGGAAAGCATTGAGTCTCTCTTCAGCCTTGGGATCAGGGAAGAAATCAGTGAGCATCGAGTAACGAGCACTCATCTTAGAGAGGAAGAACGACAACTATAATGGAATGTCTCGGTTTCATTTTTTTCAATCATGAGGAAAAAATAAAGAATAATAAGAAGATGCACTTACATATCTATGATCCCAGTCTAGGAAGAAGAGGGATCTGCCTTCCTTCTTCTCTTCCTTGAGTGATTCGAAGAGACGAGGCGATCCCATACACACAACTCCGTCGTATTTCCCATTCGAGATTGAAGATGATATCACAGAGAGAGTATCATCAGAGAAGAAGAATTGCTGAGACGAGAAAGGTATCATGAATGAAGATGACCATTATCCATCCAATGACTCATTCTACTCACAGCCATTCCATGCTGATCATCCATAGTCTCAAGTAGTCGAGAGGGTCTTCTCAATTGGGGACGAGTCACGAAGGTACCCGGGTGCTTGTGCTTGTCCGCGAATACCTCATATCATCCATAATCAGTTACAGCGAGTTAAAACTATTATTTTAAACTATATCAGATATTTATTATAAAAGAGAATCATCTCTCCATTAGGACACTAAATGAATCATGATTAACGTGACCTCTAGACACTGAGGACAGAAGACGATCTTGCTATCCTTGGGAATCTCCTTCAACTTCTTGGGTATGACTCCGTATGGATACTTCTTCTCCACTGGTTTCACTTCATCATCTGACGTCTTCTCAATCGATCCATCCTCATTGAGAACTGCTTTGAACGGACACTTCTCGTTGTCTCTCAAATATCAGAGATTGAGGTGGGAGGGGTAGAGAGATCTATCTCAGGCAAATCGTTTTCGATCTGATCAGAAAAGTACTGAATTTTTAATCTGATCAGACGATTTTACAATCTAATTCGAATATGATTAGATTCAACTGCGAAAAAGGCCAAATCAGATTCTAATTTGAACCATATGAGATTAGAATCTGATCAGAAGATTTTACAATCTGATTTGAATATTATTTGATTATGTTTTAGACGCTTTTCATTTTCGAGTTTTTTGTAATTTATTTTGCGTTGCGTTTTGTTGCGTCCGTCTATTTCCACAATGACCAATTAATAATTGTTAAGGGCATGCGACGAGTCCGGATATTAAAACGAGATTTGATCGATCGCGTCACGTTAAAATACAAGAAGCAACGAATCGAATTTGACGTCGATTCAGAATCCGATGAGTTATTTTCTCAGTAGATTAGTGTCAATTGAATAGAAAATTATATACAGGTTCTTCTCATGCCTACGGCAATGACAGCGTCGTTGGAGTGATATTGTTGTGTTTTGTTGTTGTTGTTAATGTTCATCTTACTGAATAAAGCAAGATAGAATCTAATCAGAAAGAATTTGAATCTAATCAGAAAACTTTGGAACCTGATCAGATGAATTTACAATCTAATTTGAGGGTGCTAAGAATTTACAATCTGATCAGAAGATTTTAGAATCTTCCTAATCAGCAGATTTTAGAGCCATATTTAGCCACGGTTAGTGTTGAAATTGTTCGAATTAGATTATAAAATTTTCTGATCAAATCGAAAATGATTTGCCCGAGATTTTTTCTCATACCTGAAGATGGCACAAGCGAAGTATCGCTTTTTCTCTTTCTTGTCGAGGAATAGAAGACACGGACCTCCAATTATAAACATATAATTGAGGAGATCAAGATAGGGCTAGATAAAACTCACCATGGGAACATGACTGTACTTCCCCCTCGTAATCATGGACTAGTTCGAACCTTCCTCTCTCTCGAAGTGGGGGAGCTGTCGGTTTAGGAGGAGCCTCCTGATAATCAATGCCAATAGTCCCATACACAAAGATAGATCATCGGGTAATACCTTTTTCACGAAGACTTTTCCTCGATTCTCCTTTCTCTGAAAAATTGTGAGATCACTCGGAAGATCAAAGATCGGATTTTTTTCTATCTTGATGCGTTAACTTTGCAGGTAAAGGAGTATACTGAGTTAAATACATTTTCCCCGTCTCAAAAGTAAACTGAAGTATAGAAGGTAATACGTCTAATTGTGACTCTAGTGAGCTCACCTTAAAAAATTTCTTCTTCTGCATTTTGGATTTCCGGTATGACATCTGAATCGATTGATCAAAAATATTCACCCTTGTCTCATAAAGGTATTACAACGCTGTTTACATTGGCCACATATGCGATCAATAAATACCTTCATAAGCAATTTTTTTATCAAGATGAACATGAAACGGGGGAAATTCTGTTCTAGACTATCGTTCTACTTACACTAGGAAGATACACCAGGATGGATAGGGAGAGAGACAATATCCCTGTGGGGGTGGGTATATTATGGATTTAGAGAGAGAAGACCATCTCGAAAGCCTTCGTGATTCCAACGTCGTTCGTATTGAAGTGGAGAAGACCTGGAAAGAGAAATAAATCAATGGACGAGTCTTTTTTAAAATATTAAAACTGACCACCGAGAAGAAGAGCCGAGATGAGATAGGCGCCGAGTCTGGCAGCCTTCGCTGCTGCATCGCCGATGACGAAGGGACGGGCATAGTCAGCAATCACTCCCTGCACTCCCCTTAACACCCATCAATCAATCATGGTCAAGTGAACCTCCCTCAATTGACTTCCAAAAGTACTGTTAGAGATGGACCAACGTACCAGTGGATGTGGAGGGTGAGGGCGATGGTGAGAGCAGCATCCATCACTGGCCCATGGATGAAGTACGCAGCAGGGATGAGGGGCATCATTCCAGCAGCGAAGTATCGCTCGAACTGAAACACTTTTTTTTTATGATCAATGAGAGCATACTTGAATTTGACACAATTGTACAAGAGCATTCTACAAAAGATGATAATTATAAGGGCGATACCTTGAAGTGGGATGAGTGGTCGTGGGTCTTGTTTGCGCCATCGTTGAGAGTGGTGGCAGCACGAAGGGGCACGCAGATACGGGGAGAGACCCGCGAAGCGACGAGAGCCGAGTTAGCACGGACGGCTGATCGGAGAGTGAACGCTCCCAGAGACGACATCCTCAAGCATTGAACGGTCAATTTGAACAAAACCAAAGTAAAAATACACTTTAAAGAAACGACTATTTAGATTCAACCATACTCGACATATTACTGGACAATGTAGAACAATGTGGAGAAGAAAGAACCCAAATTAAGCGTAATTATACTGAAAAACAGAAAAAGCACGAAAAAAGACGCATACGCACGCGAGTTAATATAATTCGGTCATTGGGTCAGTTTTTTTCGACCGGGTCAGTTATTTCTTAAATTTTTCGCTACTATTGAAACTATTGAACTATTGATATCAACGATATAGTATTTATATTTATATGAGTGACATTCTGAGATTTCGAACATATATGTGCACATGCGTGGAACTAGGGGAAAAGGTCGATTCGAGGGATCGGTTCCATACTTCCACAGGTGGTAGGTTTCGGTGAGTCAGGAAGGTACAGTATCCTCCTTTTTTTTTTTATAACTTTTGACTCATTTGAGATTTCTTGCTCATACTTGGTCATGACATAGTATATCCACTGAGTGTTAGGAATATACCATTGGGATATCATAGAACTCCCTGGTTGTTGTGTAGAGATGACGCAATCAAGAAATAGTTTTTCAAACAATCGAAATTCTTACACGATTTTTTTCTCAGCCTTCGTACTCGGTGTGATAATAGAAGGAGTCAATACCTTTCTGATAAAAATGTGTACTCATGGGAGAATGACGTACATTGGCTTTAGACTGCCTCAAATATGGTCCTCGAAAACATGGATTTTCCTTCATAGACATGCTAGAGACTCGTGCAAAAGCTCAAATTGATCCTTATCACAATTCCTGATGATCTTCGAAGTTTGGTAATGATAGATCTTAATTTGACATCAAGGCACGAAAAAAAAACGAATTTTTCACTTTTTCACATTACCCAACTTCGGATGTCTCCAGTTCCGAGGGTGATTTTCGTTCAAAGGTAATTCCAAGACACCATGGTAGCATATCCATGGAATATACAATTCCCAGCTTTTTAGAGCATTTGGATAACTTTCACGCTAGGGCAACCTAAAATCCGAAGTCAATGAAAATGACCATGATACCCCCATCATCAGTCGAAATTTTAAAAACTTTTTTTTTTCTGTTATATCTTTGTGTGCTGAATCCGAATTTTGATATGAGAGCCCATGATATTGTGAATGAAAAAAGTAAAAATTCAACAACTTTCAAAATCGGTTATTTTTTTTATATAATGACTCGGATTTTCAGCTACCACGGACAGGAAAGGTTTCCAAATGCTCTAAAAAGTTGGGAATCGTATGGATATGCTACCATGGTGTCTTGAAATTACAACAACTTTCAAAATGACAACAACTTTCAAAATCGGTTATTTCGGTTATTTTTTTTGAAATTACAACAACTTTCAAAATCGGTTATTTTTTTTTATATAGTGACTCGGATTTTCAGCTACCACGGACAGGAAAGGTTTCCAAATGCTCTAAAAAGTTGGGAATCGCATGGATATGCTACCATGGTGTCTTGAAATTACAAAAAAAAAATTGCCCGATAATCATAAGGGAAATGATTCTGAGACAAGATTTTTTAGACCAAATTCGGACATAAGGGGGGACCACATGGTGAAAAAGTGGTCAAAGTCGAAAAAATTTTTATCTCGAAAATATATGTCTATATGAGTTTTTAGTGTATTTTGGCATGCTGATTCCAAATTTCAATACTAGAGCTCGTGAAAACTTGAAAGAAAAAAGTGATGCCTATAAAACTGTCAAAATCGGCAGTTTTTCATACATAAGGCCGCCCACTTTTTTTCTTCCCATAATCCGATTCCTCCAATTTTTGGAGCTGCAGTAGGTACCAGTTCGCACTAAAATCACTCTCGAGGGAATTTTGGCGACATCACTTCTAAGAAAGTTAAAGCACTTTTTCACTTATTTTGAAAAACCGACGGCCCCACTCCAGCGCGTGAACATGAAATGACAAGACCAACATATGAAATGTTACCCTTCTCCTCCTCATTAAAATGATTTTTTGGAATTGTCTCTATCTCTATTTTGAAGCAAGTTATGGTCGTTTTCCTAAAGTGAAATTATCAAAAATTCCTCAGGATACCCACTTTGACCTACCAATACTCGGAGATGTGAACCGATATCAAATTCTGCAAACGTAGTTTGATAGAGCTACATTGACCGGCTCCGATATTTTGGAGCATTTCGGCCCCTCGCCGGAACCGTTGCGCTAGCAATGAGAACCAGGGGCTCACGCTTGAGTGTCAAGAGGGTCTTGGTCCCGTATTCGATAAACCGTCACTTACTTGTAGTTACTGCCTCTGCGAGGGGAGAAATGATATTTTCCATGAAAACTTGTCATTTTTGAGTTTTAGAACATAACTGTTTTATTTTACATTTTGGTGAGCTCTAGTATGAAAATTCGACATCTACGGAGGAAAATACGTCGGAAACACCTATAGCGAGATAGTTCTGAAATTTCGACTTTTTGACGCAAAAATGACCATGACCCCGGAATCATGCAAAAAGTGGAAAAATTTGCATATCGGAAAAATCTGATCATATTTTATTCTGACATAACTTTATGTGTAGAATTCGAATTTGGGTGTTATAGCTCATCAGATCATACAAGAAAAAAGTTATGATCGAATAAAGGTCAAAATCGAGCATTTTTCGGATTATTGCGAAAAATGTAGAAAACATCATTGATCGATCGATTCAAATTTACATGAATTCGATGCAAAATTGCACAGGCTACAAAACGTATATAGTGGTCACTGGTAGTTTTGGCAAAAATCGACAATTTGCTCAAAAAACCGAAATTTGATGTTAAAAAATTGATTTTCACAATGAGCAAGAATCAATCAGAACTGTAATTTTAGAGCCTCAGGGCACCCCTAAGCTAACGCAAAAGGTAAATTGGATCGATCGGGATCGGTTGAGAAAATATGAATTTTCGACCATTTTACCTTGAAAACCACTCTTCTCCGTGCGGCGAGGGAGGAATGACAAATAAGTAGTGTTTTGTCTATTATGAGTCCAAGACCCTTCTACCACCGAAGCATGAGACTGTGATTCTCATTGCTAGAGAAACGGTGCCGGGGGGTGATCTCAAATAACCGATCCGCTCTCTTAAGAGACCGGCTCGGTTATTTTGGATCATTTTGGACTGCCCCCCCGGAACCGGTGCGCTAGACATGAGAACCACAGGCTCATACTCGAGTACTAGGAGGGTCTTTGTCCCGTATTTGACAAATGGTTACTTATTTGTTGTTACTGCCGTGCCGAGGGGAGAAAAGTGAATTACAAGGTAAAATGCTCAAAAAAAACATATTTTTTCAACCGATCGAGATCGATCAAATTTATTTCTTGCGTTACTCTAGAGGTGCCCAGGGACTCTGGTAAAACAGTTCTGATTGATTGATAGTCGTTTCCAAAATGGATTTTTTGACTTCGAATTTCAGTTTTTCAGATAAAGTTTTCAGTTTTTGGCCGAACGACAAGTAGTCACTATGTGCGCTTTGTAGCTCTTACATGTATGTATCGGAATCACTGTGCGAACTGTTCCGTCAGGGACGCCGAATCCGAATTTTATTTGACAAAGTCAAAAAAGTCACAATTTTCGAGGTTTTTCGATCCTAACTTTTTTAGTTCTTGTTTTCATGAGCTCTAATAGCAAAATTCGGATTCAGCGTTCAAAAATACACCAGAAACTCCTATAATCACATTTTCCCGAGACACACAATTTTCAACTTTTTTCATGCCACTTTTTCGGTCAAAAAGTCGAAATCTCAGAACTATCTGATTATAGGTGTTTCCGCAGTATTTTCACTCGTAGAGATCGAATTTTGATACTAGAGCTCACCAAAACGGGAAAGAAAAAAGTTACGCTTGAAAAACTTAAACTTTTCGAGTTATGTCCACGCAGATCCCGGGAAATTGAACGAAATGAAAATTCTTGCAGTAACCCAGCATGGTTTTGTTTGATTTTGAGCCTTTTGGTAATTTATTTTCCTCGATTTCTGTTGCTTAATATTTACTTCTTCATTGATTCGACTATATTCCGAAATAAAAAGTTCCCGAATTTTTTACCTGGATTTTCTACATAATATTCAAATTTTGATAATGAATTTTCATCATGATGATGAGATCTTCTGGGTTAGCACCCAACATATGAAATGTTCTCCATGCACATAGGAATCGATTAGTAACAATTCCAAATCGATTGGACTAAAACTCAGCAGAAATGGAAAAAGTGAGTTTCAAATTTCGCGCGCTCTGACGCGCTTTAGACTCTTCGCGGTCAGTTCCAAGGTGGCCTACCTTCCTGACTCACCGAGTACTACCACCTGTGGAAGTATGGAGCCGATCCCTCAAATGGACCTTTTCCCCTAGTTCCACGCATATGTTCAAAATCTCAGAAAGTCTCTCATATTTCAAACAAAAAGTGTTTCCGTCTGCGTATATGAATATAGTCCCGGGGTAAATAATAAAAGCTTTATTTAGCAAGTGTACAGACTGAATCAAAATAGAATGAGTAGATTGAAGAGCGGATATCCATCATTCGTCCTACTTAAGGAGCATTCCCTCATGGAGCTTCTTCGATTCCTCACTGCTAACGAGAATCTCAACCAGTTTCAAAGCGAATTCGAAAGCAGTTCCAGGACCGCGAGAAGTTATCATCTCAAATATAATGGATTGAACCATTCCAGTGATTACCGTATACATTTCCATCGACGACAACTCGATCCTCAGAGTAATTGTATCCTGAAAGGGGATGTTATCTCCTTGTCATTGTCTACCGTACTCACCTGCCTCTTCCAGCTTGTTTCTGACTCCAGGGAAGGAAGTGAGAGTGGCTCCCTTCTGGATGGAATGGGCAGCTCAACATATCAATATAATTAGTTATTGATCCATCCAATATTCATTACCGTACCAAAAGCAATGGGAGCAGCGCAGATAGCAGCGATATATCCACCAGAGGAGAGTTGAGAACGGAGAATATCTCCCACTTTGGAAGTCTGATCAATACACCATCACTACCGTAATCTGTGTACAGTTCTCACATTGGCGAGTGTCTCACTACCGGGGAGTCCTCCAGGTAGAATGATCACATCGTGTTTCTCCTTCACAGCATCATCAACAGCAGCATCTGGAAGGAGTCGAGCCTTGCGAGCACAAGTCACTGGCTCCATCCCGAAGAGACCTCCCAGCACGACCTGTGGGGGTACGGTATCGTTAATTGAGATTACGGTAGTTCTCGGATATTGAAGGATATGTCTCACCTCGATACCGGCACGACGAAGGACATCGGATGTGATGATGACCTGAATGAGGTACGGTAATGGAATGGAATGGATGCACGGCGGACTGAAATCCTACCGACACCCGGACCGCATGGCTAATAGTAAAAATGACGAGCAGCGAAAAATTATACTCAGTTTGCACCTACAAAAGGCGCGCGATTCAAACGGTAGAAAACTCAGGTTTCTTTGACAGGACCAACCATTATATCAGAGTCAACGTTTTTGAATTCCCTGAGAAACGCGGGAAAAATTCAAATATTTGAACTTATGATGTGCATGTTCTCGAAATCTTCGCGGGACGCCTCTCTATGTTTAGCGGTAGGGGGTGGAGCTTTTCAATAAACTTTCTATCATTAGTGGCAGTTGGGCGGAGCCTGCCTTACAAATTCTAGCCACGGTTTTCGGCTCGGGTAGGATTTCAGTCCGCCGTGTGGATGGATAACTAATCACCTCCATCTCTTCCGCTCCATCAGCGAGAAGAATGAGTGCACGTCGAAGAGCCATCTTCATCCACTCATTACTAATACATTCCCAATCTGCCATGCGATATGAATATGGCTTCCAAACCACTACAACTTAACCATTTGTCAATTCCATCAATTATTTATCAAATTGGAGAAGACAACAAACAAACGGATAACGAACAACTATTATAACACTACAATATCGAGTCATATTATCTATCCGACTCCTTCATTTCACTCTCAGCAAGTGGATTCTCTGTCTCTGAGAGGGAGGAAACTCTTCCATACTTTCCCTCTTTGTAATTCCTCCTCACTTCCTCTGCGTATACCAATTCGAATAGAGTCTCAGCAGTCATCTTAGGGGGTGGCCATCTACAATCACCACTATATTTATTCTATCTATACCCATAACACAACAATCAATAGGAAAATTTTAAAATTTTCTCTCTGGCGTGCCACAAGGCAGTGTTCTCGGCCCTATTCTCTTTTCCATCTACCTTGCTGACCTATCCCAAACCCTTTCCCGTTTTCACAATGTGACTGTACAATGCTATGCTGAAAAAAATGTCAAATTGAACGTCTCTTACAATAAGATCACCAAAGATAGTATCACCTCTGAATTTCAAACTGCCCTCAATTGTCTCTCTGATTGGACCAAACGTAATCAATTGTCTTTATCTGCTTCTAAGTGTACAGATATTCGCCTAGGATCCAAACTACCTACCCCTCGTTATCAGATTGATTCCATTGACCTACCAATTGATAATAATGTCCGTGATCTAGGTGTACAAGTTCGCTCTGATTTGAAGAATTCATGCTCTGTTAAGACCCGTGCCCAAAAAGCCACCTCTAAGTTGTTTCTCCTCCTCAAAGCACTCCCATTCAATTGTCCCTCTATTCTCATCCGCAGTTACAAAGCCTATGTTCTCCCTTTGCTAGAATTTGCACCCCCTTTCTGGAATCCACACTACCTTAAGGACATAGCCACACTTGAAAAGGTCCAGCATACATTCACTCGTCAAGTTTTCTACCGTTGTTTCCCTTCCTCTTCCTACCCCTACACCCTCCCTTCCTACCAAGACCGCATTAAAACCCTTAACCTGCGCGCACTTACCGAGAGGAGAGTCATAGCTGATCTCTGTATGACACATACCATAATGACTGGTTCCTCTATTATTCCCCGTTCATCGTTCTATGTATACAAGCCCACTCGAGATCGAGTCTCCTCTTTCGGTGTCAACATTGAATTCACTAAATGTACAGCCAGATACAATTCTTTCCCTGTTAGATCATCTCGAATGTACTCTCAATTACCTGACTTTATTCGTACCGCACCAAATGTCAAGATTTTTAAACGTCGTTTAGAAAAACACCCCCTCATTAATGACCTCTCTCAATCACAACACTAATTATCTCCATAATATTATTATATTCATTTTCTTGTTGCGCCAAGTGCGTAGATAAATTATTATAATTATAAATTCAGCTCACATGACAGCTTGTATGTTTTTGTTTGCATGTCATAAGATAAATGTTACCTCTGATCCTCATTGGTGTATAGATCAGCGAGTGCCTCTGATCCCTTTTCTCTCACTTTGGCTTCATATGCCTTCCTTCTCTTCTCGATCTCCACATCAGTTCGATATGAGACATATGGGGTCAGTCTGAGAGGAGCCCATTAACCGTTGTTTGATATTTCTTCATGCAGGTTATACTATTGAGAAAACAGACTGGAATCCGGTTAGATCAGGAGCGACAATCTCCGTTCTCATCTCAGGAACGGGGATGAATTTGCCCGTCGTCTCATCTTTGTATCCCTCTGGACTAACTCCCGTGTAGCTGAAGAGTACGGTAGAGGAATACCATCATACGATTAGGATCTATACTAGATTGAGCTCACTTGTGGAGTATTTCTGGATTTTCCTTGTTCCACTTGGGACTCAATTCAGGGAACTCTCGATCGGGGCCCGGCCATTTATTCTTTTCAACCTTGTTTGGACCGATCTTCCTCTGACCATATGCTCCTGAACATCGATTCATAGTCCCTGTTTCAGTCTCAAGGCCGTACCTTTCTTCACAAATGGCCAGGGTGCATTGAAGTGAGCCTGATTGAGGGATCGAACCCCTCGAGTACACGTTCGCACGAGATTCACTGCCATTACTGCAACCTCTGCATGTCGAACAACATGTTGATAAACCATTCAGATATCACAAAATGGGAATTCAACCCATACTTTACAAGTTATGAAGCAGAATACTGATTAAAATACTTTATTCGAAAGAAAGAAAAACTAAATAATACTTCTCATATCTCAAGGGAAGGAACGATTTATGTAGCAAGAGTAAATTTTGCATCTAACAAACCATCTACCGTAATGCATCTCTAGTCTACCGTAATCTTAGCACGAGTAAGTGACATTTATTGCGAATCTACTACCGTATATATGTATGGTTGCGGAATGATAGAAGGGGCAGTGATCGAATGAATGGCCAGACTGGTTCGGACCAATTCCTCATAGTCCACTCTTCGGTTCCACTCCCAATACATACTTGTAGTATGCACCATTCATCTACAATAATAAATATGTTTCATGCCTTTCCGTTCTACATTTCATGAGTGACTATCTGACCCAGTGAAGATATGCTTGGCACAAGGCAAAAAATCGAATTCGCTCTAAATGTGTGGAATGGAAGTACTCGCCGAGTGTAGCTTATGCGCCACTGGTTTAGTGTTCTAGATCATTCTCCGGTAAATGGAGGAAGTTTCAAAAAAACTACAGTAACCCAACCGACTTTGCTCTTTCGTGATCGTTCCAATCGAGTGATATCTCAAAAATTACACAATATTCACGTGATTACACATACCAAGTTTCATCCCGATCGGATTGAAACTCATCAACTAAGAACGATTTTTTCGAAAATATTTTCAAACTTTACCTTGTCGCTCCTTTGACAGGTACCCGAGGTACTGTTTTTATTTCATCATTTAGTAGAGTAAACACACAGCTCTCCATTGAGTACAAACAAAGCAAAACAAAAAATAAGTTTTAGAGAACTTCATCAATGAAAGCTGACAAATCATTGAAAAGTCAGTTCTTGATAGGCCACCTACCGAAATCAATAAACAAGGACGTCAAAATTAACAAGTTTACTTCGCAAATTAAAATATCTTCTCACTGCCATCAATTTTATTTTGATATTCCAATCTGAATAATACATTAACTATAATTTTAGAATACAAAATAAAGATGTTCATTTTTACTGGTGAAGGATACTGTATGTATGCCCACCATGATTATATATTCTGAAATTATAGTTAATGTATTATTCAGATTGGAATATCAAAATGCAATCAACGACAGTGAAAGAATATTTTAATTTGAGAAGTAAAAATTTGAGAAGTATTGATTTCGGTAGGTGACCTATCAAGAACTGACTTTTCAATGATTTGTCAGCTTTCATTGATGAAGTTCTCTAAAACTTATTTTTTGTTTTGCTTTGTTTGTACTCAATGGAGAGCTGTGTGTTTACTCTACTAAATGATAAAATAAAACAGTACCTCGGGTACCTGTCAAAGGAGCGACAAGGTAAAGTTTGAAAATATTTTCGAAAAAATCGTTCTTAGTTGATGAGTTTCAATCCGATCGGGATGAAACATGGTATGTGTAATCACGTGAATATTGTGTAATTTTTGAGATATCGCTCGATTGGAACGATCACGAAAGAGCAAAGTCGGTTGGGTTACGGTAGTTTTTTGAAACTTATTTACCGATATTTACCGGAGAATGATCTAGAACACTAAACCAGTGGCCCATAAGCTACACTCGGCGAGTACTTCCATTCCACATATTTAGAGCCTAGTGCCAAGCATCAGAAATTCACTCTCACAACCTTGAATCTTTGACAGTTCCTAGGTACGATAAAAGTCAATCGATTATTGAGTGTATTGTGCAACAGACCTGTTCGAGGAAAATAAGGCAAACGGATGTATGGGGTCCGATTCTCATGTAGCATGGAGTGAATCCCTTCCATAACGCGAAGATTCCTTCGTTCTTAATCACCTTAGACAAAGAGATGAATGAAAGAAATTATATGATCATCAATAATTGACGCCGGCGAGCAGCGCCGGCGTAATTTGGATTTAGACTTTTTTCTTCCATTTTTCGGCTCTGAAGGGGGTCAGTCGAGACGAAATTTTGAACGTGCGTGCAAGCTCACCAAACTTTGCAAACTTTGTGCCCATGGTCTGGGGATGCATCAAAAAAATTTCAGCCCGAAAACTCATCGGCGAGCCAAATGGCGGGTACCCCTGGGTGTAACAAACAACACTGACCACATATTTTCCATGTCATAGGGGGAGTTGAGCCTGGGTCTTCCTTTCTGGCAGTTAAGCTTTCTGACACATTGTAAGGTTCACTTCTTCAAATGAACCGATTCCAACCACTTTGAACCGAGTTGTTGGCACTTAGTGTCAAAAAAGCGTGAAAAAGTCTGATTTCCGACCCGTTCGGGTATGGAAGACTTTGCTTCGATGTCCGACCCCCGCCAATAGATTCAGCCATACCTGAGCAACCCTGGCGACGACCCTTTTTTAGACCATGTATACCAGTTTACGATACCCGGATCACGGTAGAATGCGGAGTTAATTTAGTGCAGTTTGGGATATGGTCTCGTGGTCGAAAAATGACCAAATCCACGACATACAGTATCCTCCATAAGTCATCGTCCTTTTTTTCAATCTTTCATAACTTTTGACTCGTATGAGATTTCTTTCTCATAGTTGGTCATGCCATAGCACACCCACCGAATGTTAGGGATATGCCATTGGGATATCACAGAACGCCCTGGTTGTTGCGTAGTGATGACGCAATCAAGCGATACTTTTTCAAACAATCAAAATTCTTGCATGGATTTTTCCTCAGCCTTTCTACTCGGTGTGATAATATAAGGCCGCAATACCTTTTCGATGAAAATATGTACTCATGGGGGGATGACGTACAGTGGCTTTTAACTGTTTCAAAGTAGGGTCCCGAAAAAATGGATTTTTGTTCATAGACATGCTAGAGACTCGTTCAAAAGCTCAAAATGATCATTACCACAATTCCTGATGATCCCCAAAGTTTGGTAATGATAGCTCTTAATTTGACATCAGGGCATGAATTTTTCACTTTTTCACATATTTTTTTCTCCCTATTTTGGATGATCACAGTTCCAAGGCCGATTTTTGTTCAAATCTCTTTCCTGTACAGGCTAGTTTCAAATCCATGGAATATACGATTCTCAACTTTTTAGAGCATTTGGATAACGTTCCCGCCCGCGGCAACCGAAAATCCGAGGTAAATCGATTTTGAACCAACAAAAAGACCATCATTAGTCGAAAAAGTTTTTCTCTCAGAACTTCCTGCCTAATTTTTTTTCTGGTATAATTTTGTGTGCTGAATCCGAATTTCGATACGAGAGCCCATGATATCATTAATGAAAAAAGTAAAAATTCATTATGTCTAAAAATAGCCGATTTTGAAAATCGATTGACCTCGAATTTTCGGGTGCCGCAGGGGGGAAAGTTATCCAAATGCTCTAAAACGTTAGGAATCGTAAAATCCATGGATTTGCAACTAACCTGTCCAGGAAAGACATTTGAACAAAACTCCGCCTTGGAACTGTGATCATCCAAAATAGGGAGAAAAAAATTATGTGAAAAAGTTTTTTTTGAGAAATTCGTGCCCTGAAGTCAAATTAAGAGCTATCGTCATCAAACTTCGAAGATCATCAGGAATTGTGGTAAGGATCATTTTGAGCTTTTGAACGAGTCTCTAGCATGTCTATGATCGAAAATCCATTTTTTCGGGACCCTACTTTGAGACAGTTTAAAGCCACTGTAAGTCATCCCCCCAGGAGTACATATTTTCTTCGAAAAGGTATTGAGGCCTTCTATTATCACACCGAATAGGAAGGATGAGGAAAAATCCATGCACGAATTTTGATTGTTTGAAAAAGTATTGCTTGATTGCGTCATCACTACGCAACACCAAGGGAGTTCCCTGATATCCCAATGTCATATCCCTAACATTCGGTGGGTGTGATATGTCATGACCAAGTATGAGCAAGAAATCTCATACGAGTCAAAGGTTATGAAAGAATGAAAAAAAGGGACGATGACTTATGGAGGATACTGTACATGGACTTGAGCGTCTGACAAAAAATTTGTCAGACTCCTCAAGCACCGATATAGGGGCACATGGTCCAAAAGTACCATATACCAAAGTACACTACAGTAACCCGCATTCTACCGTAACCCTGAATACCGTAATCCGGTTATCGTGAACTGACTTTTTTCAAAATGCGTTTTAAAAATCGGTTCTTGGTTCCATCAGGTGGCCATCTGGAAAATAAATTTAATTAAATATTTTACAACCTAAAATCATAGCCTAGTGGATAACGCGCTTGCCTTGGAAACCGAATGTTAGGGGTTCGATGCCGGACCCAACCAAACTTCTTTGCCATGCTTCATGGAGTCAACAAAAATCCCGAAATTCAGTGGCAAATCTCGAACAACTTTTTTTGAATGAATCTGAAAAAAAACGTATTTGTTTGCTCTAGCATGAGTAACTTTGCGAGCAACATTTTTTAAAATCTTCGATTTTCAATGCCAGCGAGTTATCCACTTGGTCATTGCAAAAGTAAATGTTGCTCGCAAAGTTACTCATGCTAGAGCAAACAAATACGTTTTTTTTTCAGATTCATTCAAAAAAAGTTGTTCGAGATTTGCCACTGAATTTCGGGATTTTTGTTGACTCCACGAAGCTTGGCAAATAAGTGTAGTAGGGTCCGGCATTGATCCACCAACATTCGGTAGAGAAGGCAAGGGCGTTATCCACTTGGCCATGATTTCACATTGTAAAATAATTTATTAAATGTTGCTCGCAGAGTTACTCATGCTACAGCAAAATAAAATTTTTTGCATCACTTAAAAAAAGCCATTTCGCGATTTTCCATTAGATTACGGTATGTCTTTTTTTTTTTTTAGATTACGGTACACGAAGCATGGCAAAGAAGTTTGGTTGGGTCCGGCATCGAACCCCCAACATTCGGATTCCAAGGCAAGCGCGTTATCCACTAGGCTATGATTTTAGGTTGTAAAATATTTAATTAAATTTATTTTCCAGATGGCCACCTGATGGAACCAAGAACCGATTTTTAAAACACATTTTGAAAAAAAAGTCAGTTCACGATAACCGGATTACGGTATTCAGGGTTACGGTAGAATGCGGGGTTACTGTAGTGTACTTTGGTATATGGTACTTTTGGACCATGTGCCCCTATAGCGGTACTTGAGGGGTCTGACAATTTTTTTGTCAGACCCCTCAAGTCCATGTATGGTCGTGGATTTGGTCATTTTTCGACCACGAGCACCATATCCCAAACTGCACTAAATTAACTCCGCATTCTACCGTGACCCAAAATACCGTGATCCGGGTATCGTAAACTGACATATATGTCAAAACAAGAAGTCGCCGGCGGCGTGCACAGCTATGGATTCAGCTGTTCAAGATACCCCTCGAGAACAAGTTTCAGCAAAATCTATAAAGTAGTTTCTGAAATATTGTGATCGAGAAAAGCAAAAAAATCGAAAATCTTAAAAAATAATGCAAAGGGCAGGATTTGTACCCGGGATCGGCCGGGCGTCTGCCAATTGCGATAACCACAAGGCCATAGAAGCGATTTGGAAGGACCCTCTTGATGGGATATACGACTAGCGAGTGAGAATAATAGCGCGCACGCAGGTCCTTGCATTACATTTTCCGAATAGTCAACGCAGTGTCCTCTGCAGTTCGGATTTCACTTTCCCTCGGCATGGCGATGGTTCTGGACAATAACCCCAAGCCTACGGAGGCCATTTCAAGGGACAACCTAGACGTGTTACCATACTACCGAGAACGGAGGATCGCGCGCATGCAGGGGATCCTTGATGCCATCTCCGAGTATCCAATCAAGAATTCAAACTGTTTCTGTTGCCTATTGTGCAAACTACACCATTCTCGCGGTGTATGATGCAAATATCAGGATACTACCAAGATGGTAATAGACCAGTACCAGTCCGGTGACATGTTGAAACCATGTTCGGAGATCATTTTCATAGGTTGTTTCGGAGTTGATTCGGTCTGGATCTTTTCTGCTCAGTATCACACAGGGTGGAACCAAGTTGGGTTTGTCAAAAATTCACCGGTCGTATACGGTATCGTTGGATATGTTTTGGCGTGCCTAATGAAACATATGTGACCTCACAGGGGGTTTCAAGGGGGGGGGGGGGGGGCTTGCCCCACGTGCTTGTTATAAAATTTGGTCACTTTTCACGGTATCCAAATAGTTCTGCGCGAGAATTAATGCTACGCATCAATAAAAGTAAATGAATCCACTTCCCGTGAGGAAATGTGATTTTCATTTTGTGACAAACTCAAACCTTGAGTGAATTTGGGTCCTCCCTTCATCCTCTCTCGAGATCTCACTCGCGTATTTACTCGTTGACTCAACTTGCCATCCTACAAGCAGTACGTCTATTCAAGGTGTGTTGTTTGTATCAATCCATTCTGAACACGGGCAGGCTCACTTGCCTTCTCTACCAAAACAGTCAGACACCATGCCCATTAGGCCAGGGCGGCCTACCGCAGGGAACGCTTGACGGAGACTAGTGGTTGGGGCGCGCGCCTTTCTCTACCTCTTGCAAAACATCACCTGCGGGCGGGAGTCGAACCTGCCTGCGTCGGCATGCCAGTCAGACACCATGCCCATTAGCCTACCGCAGGGAACGCTTGACGGAGACTAGTGGTTGGGGTGCGCGCCTTTCTCTACCTCTTGCAAAACATCACCTGCGGGCGGGAGTCGAACCTGCCCATTAATGGGCATGGTGTCTGACTGGCATGCCGACGCAGGCAGGTTCAACTCCCGCCCGCAGATGATGTTTTGCAAGAGATAGAGAAAGGCGCGCGCCCCAACCACTAGTCTCCGTCAAGCGTTCCCTGCGGTAGGCCGCCCTGGCCTAATGGGCATGGTGTCTGACTGGCATGCCGATGTGGGAGTCACTAGGACTAGAAAGGACAACAACTTGAGAAGAATACATGGAAGAAAAATGGACCCCTGGCTTCCTTTCTCTGCCTCTTGCAAAGCATCACCTGCGGGCGGGAGTCGAACCTGCCTGCGTCGGCATGCCGGTCAGACACCATGCCCGGCCTACCGCAGGGAACGCTCCTTTCTGTCTAAGCGATGAAATGTGTGCAGAATGAATGCCGCAGAACGCACAATTTCAAAAAATATTAATTCTTGATCCGCTGTAATGGGCATGGTGTCTGACTGGCATGCCGACGCAGGCAGGTTCAACTCCCGCCCGCAGATGATGTTTTGCAAGAGATAGAGAAAGGCGCGCCCCCCAACCACTAGTCTCCGTCAAGCGTTCCCTGCGGTAGGCCGCCCTGGCCTAATGGGCATGGTGTCTGACTGGCATGCCGATGTGGGAGTCACTAGGACTAGAAAGGACAACAACTTGAGAAGAATACATGGAAGAAAAATGGGCCCCTGGCTTCCTTTCTCTGCCTCTTGCAAAGCATCACCTGCGGGCGGGAGTCGAACCTGCCTGCGTCGGCATGCCGGTCAGACACCATGCCCATTAGGCCAGGGCGGCCTACCGCAGGGAACGCTTGACGGAGACTAGTGGTTGTTCTCTACCTCTTGCAAAACATCATCTGCGGGCGGGAGTCGAACCTGCCTGCGTCTAATGGGCATGGTGTCTGACTGGCATGCCGACGCAGGCAGGTTCGACTCCCGCCCGCAGGTGATGTTTTGCAAGAGATAGAGAAAGGCGCGCACCCCAACCACTAGTCTCCGTCAAGCGTTCCCTGCGGTAGGCGGTAGGCTAATGGGCATGGTGTCTGACTGGCATGCCGACGCAGGCAGGTTCGACTCCCGCCCGCAGGTGATGTTTTGCAAGAGGTAGAGAAAGGCGCGCGCCCCAACCACAAGTGGGCATGGTGTCTGACTGGCATGCCGACGCAGGCAGGTTCGACTCCCGCCCGCAGGTGATGTTTTGCAAGAGGTAGAGAAAGGCGCGCGCCCCAACCACTAGTGGGCATGGTGTCTGACTGGCATGCCGACGCAGGCAGTTTCGACTCCCGCCCGCAGGTGATGTTTTGCAAGAGGTAGAGAAAGGCACGCGCCCCAACCACTAGTCTCCGTCAAGCGTTCCCTGCGGTAGGCCGCCCATTAATGGGCATGGTGTCTGACTGGCATGCCGACGCAGGCAGGTGATGTTTTGCAAGAGGTAGAGAAAGGCGCGCGCCCCAACCACTAGTCCCCGTCAAACTCGATCTCAATAAAAGATGATGAATTACTATTAGATCTGATTTCAATAAAAGTATGGAAATCACATCTTGAACCAAATTCGCGCCTAGGGTTTCGAGCGAGTACGCACATATGCTGATTAAAGTTGAAGTACATTTTGTAGCTATTTTTGTTGCATATTACTGCTGAATACCAACATCCTCGTTTTACTCTACGATGCATCATTGAAATTGAGTTAAACTGATATATTTTCGAGTTAACATCTTACAGAGTGGTTTGATTTTTCTAATATTCATAACATTGAAACATTGAGTAAACCAGAAAACAAATGCGAGGAGCCCCGGGCGCGAATTTGGTTCAAGATGTGATTTCCGCTTTTATTGAAATCAGATCTAATAGTGATTCCTCATCTTTTATTGAGATCGAGATTGTTGAAATACGCGAGTGAGATCTCGAGAGAGGATGAAGGGAGGACCCAAATTCACTCAAGGTTTGAGTTTGTTACAAACTGAAAATCACACTTCCCCATGAGAAGTGGATAATCAATCTCACTTTGAGAATGACATCTCCTGCATTTTTATACTCTGGCTTTCCATCGATAATTCGCATGGACTGAATTCTGAAAAGAGATAAATAGTGAGATAGGAATGATTCATATTATGGATCTACCTTGTTTTGGCGATATCAACAGGCATACTGACGAAGGCCGTGTTGAATCCAGAGATCATTGATGCAGCGAAATGAACTGCGATTCCTTGAGGAAGAAGACCAGAGGAGGAGAAACTTTCCTTCGCCTCAAGAGAAACATTCATATCACATCTAACTCGTCCAGTCTTATATTCCAACGAGAGATTAAAACGCGTTCTCCCTACTAGCGCAGGAGGGGTGTCACAGTAGTTCAAAATCATGCCCGAAGGTTCATACTAGGTGGTTAGAGTCCCTAGGGGTGGGATACACTTCAGCCATAATATTGACTCCAAAAGTTGATCTTTGATCTTTCAGAGCGAAAATTTTCAAATTGAGATTTACCCCACAAGGAATATCATTCGAAAGAGCATCAAAAGTTAAGAATCCAAGTCTTCGAATGTCGGTTTTCGAACCTGCGTCGACGATTGGGTGCTAGTTTTTCGGGGTAAAGTATGTTTTCGGTACCTCCCACATAAACCGCACATGTCTCATCTGATTCAGCATCGAATTTCACACAACATATCAACTTTCCAGGAGGAAAAAATCGTTGGAAAGTGGTGCTTGATTAAAAAAAAATTTAAATTGTGTTTTTTTTTCTCTCGATATTTTCCAACATTATTCGAGTTCTGAAGGTCCCCGACATTCGAAAACCTGGATTCTTATATATCTTTTGATGCTCTTTCGAATGATATATGGCATGTGGGGTAAATCTCAATTTGAAAATTTTTGATATGAAAGATCAAAGATCAACTTTTGGGGTCAATATTATGGCTGAAGTGTATCCCACCCCTAGTGACTCTAACTTAGTATGAACCTCCGGGCATGATTTTGAGTTATTGTGCCACCTGACCTCCGTAATCGGACGCTGTAAAGGAGAACGCGTTTCTCTGGTCTGTCTACACAAGTTGTATACAAGTCTCTCCACAAGTTGTAGACACGCTTGTACTCGACTTGTGTAGACTTGTATACAACTTGTGGACGCGCGTCACTTGAATGCAACTTGTGGAGAGAGTGTAGCGTATTTAATCACTATTTATAAACAACAATCGATACAACGTGAAACATAAACAATCAGAACTACTCGTTGGACGATATATCAATCGATAATGGCTTCTTCTTCTTGATGAGTACCGTTCCGCGATGCACGCTCATGTATAATTGAACTTGCATGCGAGAAGTCGCAGGACTGCCACTGCAATAGACATTTATTAAGTATGTGACAATCAGCGGATCACTACTCTTGTTCTTTATTAGGAAATCGGTGGTCCATTCGCCCTTGATCTCCCTCCTCACCTTATAAAACGTCCATGGAAGCGCGAGTGTTTAGCGATAAGTAGCGAATAGAACAATTTTGTTCTAAAAAAGAGATTATTTGAAAGAAAGACTCACCTCTTTATAATTAGAGTGAGAATTACAAATAGATCAATTCTTGGTGATCCATTAGACGAATTCATTGGTTATTGGATGATCTTCCGACGACGAAACTGAAGTAAATTCAGCTTGGAATATTCAAACGCGGATTTAAGAAAACGGCAAAGAGAATAGAGCGTCATGATCTCGCAAAACACTTTCTGACTAGCTGAGATGGTACTGAACATGAAAGGAACTGTGCAAAAGCGTCAAAACAGCATAAAATCGATAATAACGGAAATACTGAAATGGAAAAGAACTTTGTTTGCGCCAACACACACTTCTCGAATCAATCGACTCGATAGCGCGTCAAGCGGGGACTTGTATACAACTTGTGGGAGAGACTTGTATACAACTTGTGGGCCAGACCCTCTCCCTCACACCTGTATACAACTTGTGACGGGCGCTCAGAGGCCATTTTACGTGTATACAACTTGTGTAGACAGACCAGAGGAGGCCATTTTACGTGTATACAACTTGTGTAGACAGACCAGAGTTTAAGACAGAATACGAATAATTATCAAAAAATGAAGATAATCTATCTGACCTGCGAGTATGTAGCAAGTTGAGCCGCATTGACTACCATTGCTCGCATTACTGTAGGTACGCATCCCTGAAATGGATCAATAATTTTCATCACTTGAATATTGATACCCTCCACAGAGTGGTAACTCCTTCTTCTCTGGCAATTCTGCCAATGGCTTCGAATGCATTCTTGTAGTTTCTTCTCTGATCAGGAGCCAAACGTCCATCTCCAGTCATCCGAATTAAAACGATCTCAGCCGGCGTTCCTGTAGTACAGTAAGCTCTACATATCACAAGGATCGCGAGTTACGCGACCTAGAGGGGGAAATATAAATTCATCATCTCCGATCAGGATGAAATTATAAACCAAGGTACTACAAATGAAGCTCTACAAAGCTACGTTGACAGAATATTTTCAATTTTTTTTGTTTTCGATTACGGTAGGGTCAAACTTGTCGGGTCGAGACCAAAACAGGAAAATCCGCATTCGAAAATTGATCATAACTTGCTTCAAATAAAGCTAGAGACTCATTCTTTTTTTCAGAATGTAGAGAGAAGAACCCTTTAAAAATTTTGCATTAACAATTTCATTCCATCTCTCTTCTCCGATGCAGAGCGGTCGGTTTTCTGAAAAATGTGCATAACTTTTGAAATCGGAAAATCTAATATTTTCTTTTGTGGCCAGTTTTTACCCCATACCATCTAGTTATTATCGCCAGAATACTAGAACAACGAAACTTTGCAACAAAAAAGCGCTATCCATTTTGGCTTATTTTTGAGCATAGAAAACGAATTTGCTAACTAGAGCTCATGAAACATCGAAATAAAAAAGTTATGCAATAAAAAATCAATTTAAAAAAAATGTATTCTGGATTTTGGTCATAATTTTTTTATTCGATGTTTCATGAGCTCTAGTTAGCAAATTCGTTTTCTACGCTCAAGAATAAGCCAGAAAATCCTATAGGAACATGAGACAAAAAATGTTCGACCAAAATCGGACCTAAGGGGGGACACATAGTGAAAAAGTGGTCAGAGTCGGGAAAAAAAATTTCTTCAAAAAATATATCCATAGGAGTTTTTGGTGTATTTTGGCGCGCTGATTCCGAAATTCGATATGAGAGTTCATGAAAACACGAATGAAAAAAGTTATGCTTGAAAACCCGTCAAAAACTTTTTCGTACAAAATGGATAGCGCTTTTTTGTTGCAAAGTTTCGTTGTTCTAGTATTCTGGCGATAAAAACTAGATGGTATGGGGTAAAAACTGGCCACAAAAGAAAATATTAGATTTTCCAATTTCAAAAGTTATGCACATTTTTCAGAAAACCGACAGCTCTGCATCGGAGAAGAGAGATGGAATGAAATTGTTAATGCAAAATTTTTAAAGGGTTCTTCTCTCTACATTCTGAAAAAAAAGAATGAGTCTCTAGCTTTATTTGAAGCAAGTTATGATCAATTTTCGAATGCGGATTTTCCTGTTTTGGTCTCGACCCGACAAGTTTGACGCTAAAGTAATCGAATTTTTTTTAAATATTCTGCCAACGCTGTTCTGTAGAGCTTCCTTGGTTTATAATTTCATCCTGATCGGAGATGATGAATTTCTATTTCCGCAGACCCCATCTAGTGGTCGAAAATATCGCGATCCCTCTCATATATAAAAGAATGATGGATTTAAGAGACGTTCCACGAGATTTTGCACCTATCCCACGGAGGACTTTTTCAAAACCCATGCCAATAAGTTCAGGGTGAAGTCCCCATACATCCAGCTGATAACTGGCACAATTTGAGATGTTGGGGTGCACCATCCGGGAAATGCCAGACATGTCTAGAGAGGGCAATGGCTATATTTCAACGGCGTCGAATAAATATTTTGCTTATTTTAACTAATGCTATCGGTGGTGCTGAATACAGCATAACAAATAAAAGAGCGAAATAACAATAACACAGCTATTTCGAGAAAATAGCGGGGTGACGCACTTCTACAGTATATCTCATTTGGGGCTGAGTCGTTGACTTGTGTCAGATTTAATATTCCTCTTTATATTATTTTTTCTTTCGCTTTTATTTAACATTTTCTAGTTATTATAAATCAAAGACTGTGGTGAAACTTATTTATACAACCTGTGCGTGTGTTTGAACATTTTTTTTTTAAAGCAGAAGGATTTTTTTTTATCTACAGAGGCATTACAATAATCAAATTGAGTTGTCCCTTCTTCTTGAGCGACCTCGAGATTGTCGGCGCCTTATTTTTGAGGTCATCTGCAATCATGTTCAAATAAAAATAATGAATAAGTAAGCAAATAAATCAATAGAAAGAACGCGAGTGGTGGCATTGATTGAATAAGGAGTGAATTGAGACCATTCAAACGAGGATTTCAATATTTCCGACTGATACCCAAGACTATTCCAGGTACGCAGCGTGTAGCTAAGGACATTGTTTAAAAGATCAGAGTGGTTTGGTAAGGTGTAACGACCAATAAAATTGAGGGCAAAGAGAAATCCGGGAAATTAGCTATTTCGTAGAGTTCAAATTGCAACGTTCAAACGAGAATTTGAATACTTCCGACTGATAATTACGGCTATTCTAGGGAATCAGCGTGTAGCGGAGAGTCGGGGCAGCAATAGCTGATTGGTCTTGTAAGACGGGCAAAGCATTGGCAGCGAAGGTTGATAAAAATCAGGCCAAATCAGCGTTTCGGATAGAATTGCAACGTTCAAACGAGAATTTGAATACTTCCGACTGATAATTACGGCTATTCTAGGCAATCAACGTGCAGCGGAGAGTCGGGGCAACAATACCTGATTGGTCTTGTAAAACGGGCAAACCATTTGTAACGAGGGTGGAGCAATGTAATTTATAGTGAAGTGTGACTTTTGAAAAGGAGCGAAAATCACTGAATTCAACCACGCCACTTAAATAAAACATACTTAGGGGGTAGATACGCGTTTAAATAAGTGATTGAATAAGAAAAATAAAAGTGTTATCAAAAGAACAAGCAATACAACGAAAATGAAAATCTTGGTTCGAGTTTCAGTTCTCGATCCGCAGCGTGGTGTGGTCGGGGATTCTGACAATCTTGAAAATACAGAAACTGGTATCGCGTTTTGCACTCTGGAACCCACTATTCCCTCTCTAGACATGTCCCAAAAAAAGTCGAAAATTTCAACCCCGAAAAACATACGTTCTTATAGGTGTTTCGGGCGTATTTTGCGGTGAAAATAACGAAAAAAATACTTTGGAAGCGATAGGACATCGATAAAATGTCGAAAATTGAAAATTTCGTCATTTTTTTTACCACCGTGAAAAAATATTTTAGCGATGTGCAATTTTTTATTGCAGTTTCGGATTCTACGTGCAGAACTACCCTTGCTATGAAATTCTCACGCGGATCAGTGTGGGGGCCCGGAAGTTATAGCTTTCCGACCGAGGTGCCTTTAGGGGAGACATGGAGTACGAGAACGACAGGTTTCGCAATTTCGAAATCATACCGTTGCCTTTTCACCATCCTTGGACTTTTCGACCATTTTTCATAATTTTCATTGATATTATGAGGTTGTGATATTGATAAAACAGAAAAAAACTGAAAAGTCAATCACTTTTTCGAAATGTCAAAAATTTTAAAAATCACAATTCATGTTTCACGGAGGAGTCCGAAAGAAGAAAAGGGCGAGTTCGAATTATGATGCGCAAGGTGCGGTGCACGGAGCGACTTTTGTAAACATCGCGCCGTAAACGGCAGTAAAGTACCATTCGAAAACATGTTTTTCTATTAAAAAAATATATTATATATTAAATCCTATCGGATATAGACTATTTTGTTGACGAGACCCTATCCATGTTTTGAAAGAAAGCTTGTGAATCTAGGACATTTGCTCGATTTTAGCATCAAACATTTGTTTTGACAGCATGAAACTCGTTTCGAAACCGATATTCTGCTTATTTCGCATAACTTTGGAAAATCTGAATTGATAATATGGATGGGGCATGCTAAACTCTCCGTTGCATATTATATTGATAATTAATAGGCTCATTAGTGAAAATCCACGGCATTATTTTCCCAGACGACACGAAAATAAGTGGTCACCCCAAAAAGCGAAAACTACTGTAGTGAACTGCAAATGTGCGCCTGTACCCTGAGAGACGGTAGATTTTTAAGGTAATAAATGACTTTCACCATACTGTATTGGGTTTTGTAATAGATTCTCCGGATACAGAATGCTGTATCACGCGTGACGCCTTAGTTTCGAGCAAAATCAGGGGGTGGTTGGTACATATTTTGACCCATGTTGTTTTACACCGTTTTCAATAGCCCTTATAGTCCCTCACAAGATAGCTTCGAGTTTTTTTGAAATTGTCGATCTCAATGACGAGGGACGTCGCCGAAATTCTACGAAGCCTGAAATGACCATTTTCAAAAGCTTGCCGTTCACTCCATCGCAAATTTGGTGAAGAGTTGTCAACAAATAAAATGTAGTGCATGTCAAGGAGAACAAGCATGAACAATTGGCCCATCGTTAACTTTATTATTATTTTCTCAAATCGTTTAAAACGATTGATTTTAGCCACATATTCGGGCCAAGGACAAATTGTTTTCCTCTCGATAAAGCTCGAAAAGACGGTTCGAATGGTTACCAGAACATATAGGTAATTTTAGTGCCCGACTAGTCAAAAGTGGACTTGTAACTTCTGACGAGCACGACCTGCCTTGCTGATCAACAACGTTCTCACGCTTTCATAGTCTAGTACGAGTTTCCCAATCTCACTTCCAGTGATCAGCGTGGCGCAGTGCGTAAGGCGCTTTCTTTTTGCCTCAATTCGATATGAGGGGTTCGATGCCTAATTAAATAATTCCTTTTGCAATATTTTTCGCATACGATCTTCACCCGGATATCATAAATAAAACATAATTAAATCATTCTAAAGAGGTAATTAGAGAGTTGTATGCAAAAGGAATCAGTGTCATAATAAGTCATATTTGATTCATTTCTGGATACGATATGAGGATTGAAAAAAAACAGTGAGCGTTATGAATGCTGAAATTAAAGACGAAATGCCGAACTGTCACTTTCAATCATAACATAGCCACAGGAATCGATTGAGAACGAGTGAGACATCGGTAGATCACTAACTCTCCCTCGCCCCGTGAGTCTCTGGTATTGCTTTCCTAGTAGGTACCGAGTAAAATCTACCTCTGACCGAAATCCTAGTAGGTACCGAGTGTCGGCATAGAGTATCCGGAAATTTAATTACAAAAACTTATACAGCATACTGTATCCGGAGAATCAATTACAAAACCCAAATACCGTATGGTGAAAGTCATTGATTACCTTAAGAATCTACCGTCTCACAGGGAAAAAGTACAGTCGCTCAGGCGCAGAATTGCACCTCATGATCGTGATTCAGGATCAACTTTCTACTGTATGATTTTACTTTCCCGGGCGAGTTTGCCTGATTTCCCCTGATGTTTTCGGACGTTTTATTTTTCCTTATGTCGGCGGCCCGGTTGCCGTGCGCCTCGGACTCCTCCGTGACATTTTATCGGTCCTTCGACTTTTTTTGGGACATGTCTGGCATTTCCCGGAGTGTGCACCCCAACATCTCATATTGGGCCAGCTATCTGCTCTAGGTATGGGGACTTCACCCTGAACGTATTGGCATGGGTTGTGAAAAAATCCTCCGTCGACCCCTCAGAAGCTTCACTATACCGTGGAACGGCTGTTAAAAAAGAATAAATAAAGAAAGATTACCAGCGAAAGCTCCGACTGCTCCGGCAGTCATGGCAATAGAAGCCTTTTTGAGAAATGATGGAGAGTGATGTTCACTTAAATATAATTATGTCATTTTAAATCATAGATAGACCAAAAACGACTGACGATGAGAATCTCTCGAAGAGCCAAGTGTAGATTCCGAGACGAACGGTAGTGTACGAAGCTTGTCTGTAGTCGAAAGAAAATAAAGAACAGTGAACCATACAAGATATACGACACACCTGAGAAGACCAGCACTCAATCCCGTATAGACTGTACGTACTCCTTCGTTCTTTATTATGGATGTGAGAGCATGGAACGAGCTTCGGTATTCTTTCTTCCCAGAGGTACCTGGAAATATAATTTGATCTATAATTTATCTACGCACTTGGCGCAACAAGAAAATGAATATAATAATATTATGAATTGATCTGAAATGTTCACTATCATACAAGAAAAGTTGAAAAGTACCGGAAAGTTGCATCCGATTTTTAACAAGATCGAGAGGTTGCACTACCAACGTTGCACCCATTCCGGCAACACCTCCGAAAAGGAATTTGACACCATTGGGAATGTGCCCTGAGTCCCCTGTCATAGCTCTGCAAATGTATTTTGATAAAAATTAGAGCTGATCGAACAAAATCGAAGTAAAAAAAAGCAATGAGCGAATCACGAGCTGAACAGTAATAGCACGTTTCAGTGAAAGTGATAAACAACCAAGGTGGAACACTTCTGGTCAATAGATGGTATTGTGAACCCGTGTATTGAAGAAACACAGAGAGAGAGAGAGAGAGAGAGAGAGAAATCGAGAGAGAAAAACAAAACTGATAGACTACAGGAATGCTTACGATTTGCACGTAGCTTGTGCGACCCAATAATGCAGTTTGATGTCCATATAATTCACAGACAGACTAAAAAAACTAATGTAACTAAAAGACCAATGTAAACGTCAGAAGTATGAAAAATAAACTGAATCAATAATTTCGAGTATAACTTCTGAAAACAAGTTTGACTTCCCTTACATACAGTATACGAATACCGACCGACGTTTATTAATTATTTAACTTATTCGGAATTATTAATTAACTTATTCAAATATTTAGGATTTTTTACTGCATTCATTTGACTAAATGTACGAATTGTTCAGACAAAAGCGAACACAATCGAATAGAAACAATTAACAGAATCTCTCTCTTTGCATAGAGAACTGCAAAATGGAACCAAATATTGGATTCTCCAATCCATTTTCTATCTTTCACCCATCGAGGGTGGTTGGTCCGCGATACGGGTGAGTGACTGTCTCTCCTTCCTTCTTCTGGTTCAAATTGAACCACTGGTATCATCTCATGTCCTTATTGAGTATATTTCAGTGTTAGGGATGGCAGAGATCAATCGAAGGAAAGGACTGGCTAAGATTGATATTCAGAGCAAGAATGCACCGATTGGAGTGGAACTCGATGGGAAGGGAAAGGTAGATCAAGTGATTACGGTAGATTCCAGATACAGTATCTCCTTCTCAGGTGAAGAAGATCCAGCCATCCTCATCATTTCTGGGAATTCTCTTTACAAATGACATAATCATCTCAGTTAACGATAAGGTACCGTATCCCTTGGACTGTATCTGATGCAATGGATGCTTCAGCCAGTTCAAACAACCGCTGAGTTCTTCAACAGTGTTAAGAAGAATGTACCGGGAAAGATCCATGTTTCGTACGAAAAAGACCATCAGTACACAACCTCTTGCAAGGTGATCCTCCCTCCCCCCCCCCCCCTTTCCCCTCCCCCCCCTCCCCTCCCCCTCCCTCTCCATCATCCTTCTTCCCTTCCAGAAACTGGAGCCAGTCCATCCCAACACAGAACTGTACGAGGTTGAACTCGCATGGAGAAGTGGCGGAACACGAATCGGAATGCTCATTCACAGGGTACGGTAGATTGCCTGATCGATCAATTGATGGATACCGTATCCTTGTAGGATTTCGAGGGACATGTGGTGGTGGCAGTGGTGGAAGACGGAGGGGCGGCATCCAGCTATGTTAAACCAGGAGATCATCTATTGAAAGTGAGGAGTACGGTAGTCAGGGATTACTGTATATTGATTGAGGTGAACAAAGTGGAAGTGACTGATCGAGAGAAGGCACGAGCTTTGATCATGAAGTCGATCAATGATGAGAAGAAAGTGTCAATCACAATAGAGAGACCAGTGGCACAGAAGTCATTGATGATTGCCCCCTCTGTGATTGTTGATCCAGTGAAGAATGAAGACAAATCACTCACTCAAGACCTTCCCAAATCAACAGCTGGCAAAGTGGATGATCCATCCAAGACTCCTGCCAAACCAGAGAATAAGAGTTCTGCCAGTACTCCTCCCCAGAAGAGCGAAGCATTCGTCATTACGGTAGTCCCTATCCATCAATCGATATTGTATCTCTTCCGTTCAGGAATCACCTCGTATCTTGACTGCTGATACGATGAAATTGCTTGGATCATCGGCTCCCACTGGATTCAAACCCATCGCTCCCTATGCATTTGCCCCTGATATCATGGATATTCTCAAAGAGAATCTCAATTTCTACAAGGTACATCAAAGGAATCTTCTCATTGGTTGATCTTTGATCTTTAAGGACAAACCAACGACTGGAGGATGTCTCGTCAACATCGGATCTACTCCTTCCTCTCCAGTCTCCTCCAAAGGTAGATCAATTGGAATGAATCAATCGATAATCGGAATTGTTAAGCGAGTGTGACACTGGACAAGCCACCCGAATTGGCCATTATGTGTGATCCCTCCCCCAAGGATTTGAAGATCACCCCCAAGAGAGCCGGAGCTACCTAGAAGTGACCCACTATCGATGAATGATTTGATTATCACTTGAAATGAGATGAATTGCCTGCTTTATCAATGATTGGAAGAATAACACATACACGGATGATTAGAATTAGTTATCTCCTTTGTGGTTGGGATGAGAGTCGAGATACTCGCGGAAACAGAATCTGATCTGAAGGAAGGAGGATTACTGTATTTGGAGTGATTAACCAATCGATGGATAGATGAGAGGTTGATCTACCTTATCGAATTGACCGATACAGATGGCGTATTTGACGTAGTCAGTGGGAACTCCATTCGTTGTCTCGCAGTATGCCATACAGGCTGGAATAACCTGAGAAGAGCCTATCGTACAATGAGAGAGTGAGGGGGGGGGGGGGGGGGGGGGGGAGACGCACCCCCTGTCTGGAGCAGCATGCTCTATGATCAGCTCGGGAAGAGACACAATCCCACATCTGACCGACCGTCGGACCCTTGGAGACACACTGACCGAGGTACTGTAGAACCTGGAGAGGGAGGGATTGAGTTCCCTTGATTGGAATGGATATTAGCCTGATTGGAAGAGATGGCATCGAAGTCACAGTATCTCCTTCTACACTCTACATCAGCACTCTTCAGTTGTCTACAGCATGTTCTCAGTTTCTGATTGGCATTCCTCTGACCAGGGATACCGTATCTGGATGGAAATCGATAATTGATGAATGGATGAGAGATAGTCTCACATCTCAATGGCACTTGCTCTTCTTCTCTCTTCTGGACTGAGATTTCCTCCATTGTTGAATTGCTGTCCATTCCCATTTTGGAATTGATTCACTACAATCGGAGAAGAGAGTCAATAGCACAAATACATACACTTTCTCATTGCATTCATGAATATTCTCTCGTATTTGGTATCAAACAATTGGGATGAACCTGGTTGTGCCCATTGGGCGAAGGGATTCCAATTGTTCCATTGAGGTTGTTGAGATGAGACAGATAGAAGAGAAACGAGGAAGATAAATATGAGCGGAATCATCTAGAATGAGAGAGACGATTGAATGGATTGAAGGTAGATCAGAGGATGAGAATGGTTTGAGTGAGTATCAATTGGAACCGGATGGAATTGTCCTCTGTGGAAAGGTAAAAAGAGAATTGAATGTGAAAGGAAGAGAGGAAAGGGGAAACGACTAGAGTTCCTTGCTCTATCGGGATAAGGAAAAGGGCTAGCTGGCAAGAGTCATTTCAAGTTCTTTCTCTCCAACCACATTTATCCTATCTTTTCCCAATGTGTCATCCACTAGGAAATGAGCACCTCCTCTCCTCTCTCCCTCATTATCCCCGCTAAAGAAATGAGTATTTTAATAGATAATCGTAGTAGTTGAATGAGTGTTGTTCACATCAAATTGAAAGGGGGAATATGTTTATTACTCGTAAATGGATGATAGACTCGATTAGTGGCTGTGAGAGAAGGCGGCATTCTTATCGAGATGCTCATGGAAACAATCTCTGATCTCATTGAATGACTCAGTGCAGAAGAGATAGTCAAGGTAGTTAGTGGGAACTCCATCTTGAGCAGCACAATACTCCAGACACTTTCCCTCCACTCCCTTAGCCTGCAATCATTGAGAATGAATAGAAGGGATGAAGATGGTGTTCCAATGGGGATACTGTATCCATCTAGTATACCTCGCAACACTTGGAATGATCGTGACGGAGGGAAGCACAATCCCACATTCTTCCTACTGTTGGACCCTTGTCCGAGCATGTTGAGAGGTAGTTTAGGATCTGAGAAGGAAATATTGAGGGAGGGGAGGAGGGAATACGGTATATATTGACAAAAGAAAAGGAAGGGGATCAAAATAGGATAACGTAAATACTGACGTTGGTCTGAGAGATTGCGTTGAAGTCGCAGAATCGATCGATGCAGTCCTTATCTCCTCCCTTAGATGGACTACGGTGAGTATACGGTAGAGATGAGAGAGATGTGCATCCTACAGTAACCAGATGGATAGTATACCTTGATGGTTGAACAGCAAGACTTGAGTTTGTCATTGGGAGTCTCAGCCGAGACAAAGGCAATGAAGGAGATAGCGATTAGAGGGAGAATCATGGTAGATACAGGGGGAAGTCAGTGGTCGCCCCTTATGAAGGACTATTCTAGGTCATCCCCCCTCCCCTCCCCTCCCCTCCCCCTACCCTCTCCCCTCCCTCTCCTCCTCCATCGAAAGGGAGACTATCTGACCTTAGAATCATAGGGAGAGGAAGAGAGTACCCTCCTGTCAATCCTCCTTTCCCTATCAACTGTTAGCCGAACCACTTGCTTATCTTCCTCTCTCTCATTATCATGGATCGTAATTAGTAATCGCGGATCGGTCACTATCGACTATGGACACTTCTTCTTCTGTGATGAATAAACACTGTTTGCATCTCTTCCTTTTATCCTTTTCAACAGTTCATCCACAACTTTCGCTTGTGGTTACATTCGACGAGACGTAATTTTATTCGATTTTCTTTAACTGGATGTGGTACTACAATGGGAGATTGACCCAGTGGGAAGGGGTCTAGATGGAATCTCCTTCCCTATTCACTCTTCACTTCTTCTCACTTATTCGTCAACTTTCTCTCCGTCCTCATTAAGTTGGAAGAGTGCATCGAAAGGATTGAATGGGGACAAATAGAATGAGATTCAAATGATAATTAACGAAGGAAACGAAAGAGAAGAGTCAGATTTAAATAAACATGAATGGAGAAGTGGAGGAAAGAGATTCAGATGCAATATATTCAACATACTCAACTGATTATTCATTAAAATGCATCCTTCTCATCATCACAACAAACAAACCAATGGAGAACGGATGTTTTCAGAAGGTCTATCAGTAGCCCTTCCTCTTATCATTCTTATCAGTCTCCTTCCTTCCCGGGGTCACTCTATCCATTCCCTTCTGATTCCATCCCTTCTCTCCATCCCTTCTCGCTATCCAATGAAACCCCTTTTCCTTATACTTCTCTTATTCGCCATTTCTCAATGTCGAAGTGTGAAGAGAGGGGCAATTGTCGAAGTGAGTCAAAATTCCTTTTGAATATCGGATAATATTCCTCATCCCAATTCTCCCCCTTCAGTATAATTTCTGCACCGATCGAAATGGCTCCTCTCCCTACTTCTTCAAACTTTCATCTGCTAATGAGAAGTTTGAGTTTGATGTGGCTAAGATCCAATACATAAATGCAATCAATTCCACGGGGTTCGTTCCATTCCTTTCCTCTCTTTATCCTTCTTTTCTTTTAGATGGGCTTCAGTTGACATTGAGATATCATCAGAAGGAATGCCAGAATGGCAACAGGCATATGCTGCTGGTTTCCTTGAAGGTCATTCCCCTTTCTCTCGCTAATCTCCTTCTCCTTCTCCTTCTCCTTCTCCTTCCTCCTTCTCCTTCTCCTTCTCCTTCTCCTTCTCCTTCTCCTTCTCCTTCTCCTTCTCCTTCTCCTTCTCCTTCTCCTTCTCTTCTCCTTCTCCTTCTCCTTCTCCTTCTCCTTCTCCTTCTCCTTCTCCTTCTCCTCCCTTCTCCTTCTCCTTCTCCTTCTCCTCTCCTTCTCCTTCTCCTTCTCCTTCTCCTTCTCCTTCTCCTTCTCCTTCTCCTTCTCCTTCTCCTTCTCTTCTCCTTCTCCTTCTCCTTCTCCTTCTCCTTCTCCTTCTCCTTCTCCTTCTCCTTCTCCTTCTCCTTCTCCTTCTCCTTCTCCTTCTCCTTCTCCTTCTCCTTCTCCTTCTCCTTCTCCTTCTCCTTCTCCTTCTCCTTCTCCTTCTCCTTCTCCTTCTCCTTCTCTTCTCCTTCTCCTTCTCCTTCTCCTTCTCCTTCTCCTTCTCCTTCTCCTTCTCCTTCTCCTTCTCTTCTCCTTCTCCTTCTCCTTCTCCTTCTCCTTCTCCTTCTCATCTCAGGCCGATTCACTCGTCATCTCATATCTGACCATGCATATAACATTGTCTCCCATTACTGTAAGGGGGCAGGGCATACTGTGATAGAGTATTCTACTTCCTTCTTCGTCAATTCCAATTCATGAGATTATCGATCGATAATCATCCCAGAGATCCTTATTGGAAGCAGGTGTCTATCACTTTGATTGATTAGTCTATGATGAATATTGAGGTTAATTTCATCTCTCTGGAATGATTGACGGATACGAGAATACTCTGATGGAATCAAGAACTGATGAAGAACTTATGAGACACAAAGTATTGTGAGTTAAGTCTAATTGTTCAGTCCAAGGTCCTTCATTGCAGTCTGATTCAATTGCAAGCAGAAATATGGGGTTTGGAGGCTAAATTCAATCGTCCGAAATGGATGAGTAGAAGGAGAGGCCACTGCTCTGCTCTAGTCAAGGTACATTGAATGATCTTGATTACATATATAATCTCTATTTCTCCATCGCAGCTACTATCCGATAATTCGGGACATACTCTTTTACAATACTACATGGGATTCCCTCTCATCTCTACTAAGGGTTCAGAAGAGACTTCGCTTCAAATTGTCTCATTTAGCAGGGGGAGAATACTCATACACTGGATATCCTGGTAGGTCATTCCTTTTCTTCTTCTTCTTCTTCGATATGAGAATACACAGGAACTCTCGCTTCCATTGATGATTTCTACTTGAATGGGGCGAATTTGGCCATAACTGAGACTACTAATGAATTATCTACCAAGAAATTGTATGATAGAATGGAATCAAGGAGTGTTCCCTCTTGGATTCGATGACAGGTGGAATAGTGAATGCATGATATTCTAATAGTGGTTGATGGCATATCTAGATTGCAACAAGAATGGCTTCCACTGGGGAGCAATGGGCACTTATCTTCGGCAGATACAACTCGGGAACGTACAATAATCAAGTACGTCAAGATAATATAAATTGCCGATAAAGGGAAAATACAGTGGATTATCGTGGACTACAATAAATTCGACCGTGGATTGGCCCCTCTCCTTCCTGGAACTCTGACTATTCTGGAACAGATGCCGTTAGTTCTTTCTCCCTTCCTCCCAATCGTTCACTCGTATCAGAGGGGCTCTCGAGTATGCTGATATGTCTTCCCATCTTGACCAATTTGGATTCTGGCCCAGCTACAATAGACCGTTCGTTGAAAATGAATGGAATGCAGTCTAATATTCACTTCAGTTTCTTTCCTAAGATGTTTTCACTAGGTGGAATTTGCTGAGATGGAAGAGAAATACGGAGAATACTTCAGTTACAATGAGACTGCTCGATCAAGAATATTCAGAAGGGAACAAGACAAAGTGAAGGATTTGGGACTCCCTCCATTCCCTTATGAGGTCTCTTTCTCTCCCATTCCTTCTCCTCTCTTATTTCTCTCCAATCCCCCATTCAGACTCAATAATTACCAATCAGATCCACTCTCTCAATGTCAATCGTGTTCCCCTCATGAGAATGCCGAGTATGCCATTGCATCGAGGAACGATCTCAATCCCGTTGATGGGAGATATCCATTGAAGGGAATGGAAGTGAGAGATATGGTTGCCACTGATGTCAAGGTCCTTCCACTCTTCCATCTACAAGAGGGGTCATCATCCATTCCAGTATACTTCCTCCTCTCTTCCTCTTCTCTCCTTCATATCTGAGTGTGCTCCAACTCATGAGACTCTTCCTCAC